>OX456523.1:210757078-210864578 GCA_949748255.1 Eustalomyia histrio | reverse complement strand
ATAAGAAGACCACTAGCAACACGTTTCCTCACAATCTAGAGACCACAATCGCCTTAAGGTAGCATTCACACGAGCACAAACGTAATTAATGTGCTTTGAAAAACGTAATTGATCATCCACAATCCATAGAAATTTTTTTAATTCCCTTATTTGTTTTCAAACAATCTTTATGTCAGTGACGTTATAATAGCGAAATTAATATTTAGCCAGCATTTATCATCCATTTACGTTTTTAGCTTTGCCCCGTAGATTAACAGGTATGATAAAGTTTTGTACCTTATTACTTTTTGTGGTTATTTCAAATCTTAAAATTACTATGTTAAACTTTTCAGCTATTTGGTACTGTCCACAAATGTTTACCCAAAAATTTTTTTATATATGTATAAAAACTTTTATGATATAATTTCTTTTGATGGAAAATAATTTTTTGAGAGATGATATATATGACACTATAGTACATTTGTGCTACAATTTAAAAACTTAAATGTACCTAAATGTGCCTAAAAAAATTAAGTATATTTCAAAATGGTAACAGGCTCAAAAATTTACATGTGTAATTGGCTGACAGTTTACATATTTTAAATT
Source organism: Eustalomyia histrio (assembly GCA_949748255.1). Taxonomy (NCBI): domain Eukaryota; kingdom Metazoa; phylum Arthropoda; class Insecta; order Diptera; family Anthomyiidae; genus Eustalomyia; species Eustalomyia histrio. Next base: position 210,863,993 of record OX456523.1, on the reverse strand, counting down.
ATTATATCTGAAAGTGTTTAGATTAACAAAAAACCAAATATGCTACAATATAATTTTCCCGAAAGTTTCGATCAAATTTTAAAATATTTTATTGACATATCTAATGCATTTTCTGTAATTGGATAAATCATTGTTTTCATAGGATATTGGTTTGGAAGGAATTCAAAGATTTGGCCCTGCCGAATGTAGTATTTTGTTTATTGTTATTTTTGAAATACTTTTTGTCAATAAATTCAAATTAGTTTAAATACGGTTAGCCTGATTGGTAATTGTGTGTCCCACAACTGTTTAGGATTATAAACATTTATTTAAAATCTTTGTGAATTTAATTACGATTTTTTTTTATATACAAAAAATGTACACATATAAATTTTTTTATTTGTCCACTTTCTTCTAAATATAAAACAATACTTTTCTGTCTGACAATAAAATACGAATAGCTTATAAAACAAATTATCAGTATATTTCTTTAAATACTACTTAAATGATATTTACAAAAATAAAAATAATGGTTAAATAGTATTCGTTAGTTATACCTTCAGTGTGATAATATCAACACAATTGTAATAAACAACCACATTATCAAACGAAAACCAAAAGCAAATAATAGAAAAAAAAACTAAAAATATAAATACAATATATAAAAAGAGAAATGAATTTTTAAAAAAGTGGAATTAATTTTATCGAAATAAAGGACACCAAAACAAAATATCAATAGCAATAAATGACAAAAGAACGCACAAAATGGTCTATGACAACACCAGCATCCCAATTAAATAGCAATATAAAACATTATACACTACCAAAAAGGTCAAAATGATAAGTAGTAGTAACGATGGCATTGCTGTAACAACAAGTTGTATGTACGTGTAATAAACCAAAGACTAAGCTGGCTATATTCTAACGTCAGAGAAATGAAGGACATTTAGCACATTTAACAAAGCCTTAAAGACAATCAATAAAACTATAGCTACAAAAAATGATATTTGGTAAAACAAAACCATAAAGGATAATGCTAGTCTAGTTTTTGTATAGCATATAAATAAATATAGATTCGTAAATTAAAAGGAATATCTAAATCCTACGCCTTAATATTTTTGGTATCCGTACAGTGATACATTGATGGTGGTGAACATATACAGAGAGAAGAATTTTGCTAGTTTACCACTGAATAATGGTTACTGTGTCCAAATTCGGTTATGCAATAAAATATTGAGTTTCACACGCAGAGAAAAACATAGCTAAGGCAATAATATTCGAAGTGCATCATTAATTTTTGGCATTATGGTTGTATCAATTTACTATAATATAATTATCATATTATGACAATAAAATAACCATAATTTTACCATGACCCTACAGCTATATTATAATTCGAAACTATGATAAACTTATCATTCAAGAAGAGCTTTTAGATTCTCTCAAAATTACTACATGGAGCGCCATTTACGTCGGATGTTAAATCAGGTTCTATTTTTTTGAGCGCCTCTTGCGTGGCAGAAATACTGGGACTGATGAGCTATACAGAACCATGACCAACGAGTTTTAATTGCGTCATTATTAACGAATTTGTACACAGAAGAAAATTCCAAAATTCCATGTGTATTATTGAACATCTTTTACTACACACCAATTTTGTAAATTCAAATAAAATATGTTTTGACATTTTTTGTTATTTTTATGTACTTCACATTTTATCTTTAAAGAATTTTTTATATGAACAATAATTATTTGCAAATCGTTATTTCATATAAAATATGGTTAAATTCGATTCTTAATTTAAACAAATATTTTTAACTACTTACAATTTTGTGATACTTTTTATGTGTACTAGAAAACATGTGGCTCAGAGAGAACATCACAACTGCATTAAAAGTCCGAAGAACAATATATATTTTGAAGTATATATATTGCCTGGACGCTTTAGTATCTCGTTTTGACAATTTGCAGTGGTCAGCAAGATTGTCTCATTTAACCTCTCAAGACTTTTTCTTTGTGATCTTTTGAAGTCACTGGTCTATGTGAATAACAAGGCATAGATTTTCTCGAACAGAATTATTGACAAAAGTGCTAAATTGTATTACTCGAAGTTCCCTGTAAAACGATGGAAAATTCGGAAAAATTGCCCAAATGATCCTCAAAAATGGCGGCCCCTACTTTGCCGATATAATCTTCAAATAGACATTTAAAACAATTTTAATTTATGTCGTTTGTTTTAAAGATTTTTCAAAACAATATCGGGTGAAGAATTTAGGCAGGTCGACTTATTACTAAGCGCTCTTTCACCTTAATTTCAAAAACTTTAGAAGGGTGGCAAATCTGGGACAATATGTCCCATTAGTATCGTAAAACTGTAAAAATCTTGTAACAATTTTCTTTTTCTGATCATATACCTAGATCTCCTATGTTAAAAAAATGCGCTTACGTTTTGACATGCGTCCGTACAATACTCTACTTTTGGAACTACAATATTTTCTACCAGTTTCTATCATGTCTTCAGCTAGTGGAACTGGAAAGCTTATTAATTCTATTTTTAATGATTTATTTATTGGTGAACGATGGACGCATTTACTACAGCCATCATTAATATTTTGAAAAAAAAAAAACATTTTCCACCATTTAGTTGACTTCCGATCCAAATCATATACACCTACTTTCTGATCAGCAATATATACTCCACCCATTATAGCTACATATGTTATAATAGCATCAGGACAATCGACATCAATTTTTTAACCATTTTTTTGTTTGTGTGTAGTCTTGCTTGTGGTTTCAGTATGAGAATTAGACAAAAGTCTTACTTCTTTTGGGTCTATCCACCGGCAAGCAATTGTTCGGAGACAATTGATCATAAACACACTCTAATTTCTTCTTAACTTTTCAGTGAACTTAAGAATATTTTTTCGAGTTTTTATCACAGTTCCGACTGCCGTAAAAAAATAAATTTATTGGACGGGTGCTGGTAAAATATCTATCAAAACTTATCATAACGTCTTTGCTACCTATAGTATTATGCCTGGTTTTCATTATGTCATATGAACTGACAACAAAAACTGACTCAAATGAATTCTCGTCATTTTGTGTCAAATGCGTTTTCATTACATCTGACAATAAGTCGATAAAGCAGAGCATGTCAAAAACTTATGTCAAATTTTGGTGTCAGTTGACTGACACGCCGTTTTCATTACAAAGGTCAAATGTGATGCATAAACTTTTGGCGAGCGAACAGCTGATTCGAAAATATTAATTTGAAGTAAATAAAAAGTGGAAAAAAATTAAAAATAATAAAAAAGAAACAAATGGCTGTAGCTAGTGCGGCAATTTGAGTTATAAAAACACTAAAGGGCTTAGAAAAATAAAAGAAAGCATTGAAATTAATTTTTCCAGGAAAAAAAATATCAGCTTTGCGCTCGCCAAACAAAGAAAATATTGACAACTTGTTCTCAATTTTATTTTAGATAAAAAATGCTGCCATATCTGCAGATAAACTGAAATTTGACGTTTTCACTTGTATGTCATTTTAGAAGGCAGTTCGTGTGCATAACTGACTGCAAATTCATATGACACCATATAACAACTAGTTTTCATACAATTGACGACAATTTGGACAAATTGACATTAAAAATGACATAGTGAAAACCATGTATTACAAAGTTTTTCCACAACTCGTTCTCCTAAATTCGATTCAGATACCACAGCACTTCCTTATCGCTATAAATATTTACATCATACACAAACCCTTTTTTTTTGAGTCATATCTTAACCAATGACTAATACCTCGCTGTATTGGTTTTGGAGGTTGATATTGTGTTAACGATGATCAACTCTTAAATTTTGCCATTGATTCATCAATAGCTTGAAATGTAGATTCTGTTCTGGCACTAGGGAAATTTTTCTTTACGCAGGTTACTATCTCTTCTATATAATACAGATTGGAGCATCCATTTGCTTTCTAGGGCCATTGAAATACATTTCAGACGTTATTAGTTTAAATAGACCTCTGCATATTGCATTTTTTATGGCTGAGTTTTCAAGAGATGAATGTAATTTTGAATCCCCGGACCTTTGTTGTAGCTCATGATAAAGCAGCATCCTAGCACAATTAGAATTTCGTACTCATTAGTTTTTGCGATTTTTATTATTTTTTTATTTTTCTAGCATTTCAAGTCTTTTATTTGTATTTTTAGCAATAAATATTAATGACGATTTTGAAACAAATTTTTTCGAAACTATCTTTTTCTTTTGAAGAATATCAATTAAAATAATAGTGACTTTTTTTTGGAATCTCTATTCTTGATCGAAAATCTGAATTTTTTTTGTCACCACAGATATGGGTTTACAGCGTTTTCATCTGCACTATCATCATCTCTTGATTCATCAACTTCGTCTTCTTCCTCACTTGATATTGATAACTTATTATCTGACTTAGAGTCACTGGACTCACTTTATCAGAAATTTCGGTTTCTTGAAGCTCTTTACTTAGTTGGAACATTTTTTCCTGAAAATAATACGAATGGGACATATAAGCCCAATGAAAAACCCAAATGCGACAATATATCCTAAATCGACTAAAATACAAACAAACACTGCACTTACAAAAAAAAATAATTTTTTCACACTCGAATTGTAAAACTTGTTGTCACAAATAAAATAAATATTTTTTTTACAACACATTTATTCTTATATAATTTTGTTTTAAATGTTATTAACAAATGAAGTTACCTTCCGAGAACTTTTCATTAACTAATACTTGTTTTCTCATGAAAAACATGCTCAAAATTGGGTACCTTTATACAACGCATATGATATGATATAAAAGATGATTTCAAAACTTTCATTGGGACATATTATCCCAATAGGACCGAAAGAGTTAAATATAATATGATGTTATAATAGTCCATGCAGAAAAATAAAAAATAAAAGTCAAAACCGCAAAATACACAAAAATAAAATTGGCCGTTTTGTAAAAATTTTTTTTTATTACGAAAAAAACTTCGTATATTTAACGAAAAACTTTCTTGGTAAGAAATAACGAAATAATTCGTAGAATGTGCGAAATGTATTGGTTTTTTAAGTGTAGTAAGTACGCTCTATATTTAAGCAGTGCTTTGTGAAGTAAGAATCATCCAGATAGAACCATAATGCATAACTTCACATTATAAAACAATAAAAACAATACAATAATAACAAATTTATAAATAAACTAATGAAGAAAACAAATAAATTGAATTTATGTTTTTATTTTATCTTTTTTTTTTAAACAATAACACAATAAATTTCGATTTGAATACAAGTAACAAACAATGCCAGCCTAAAAGGCTCGAAATACACAAAAATTCCATTTTGTTTTCAAAACAACAAAAACATCTTTATATATCATGGAGTTTTTAACATTGAATACCGTTAATAATGGTTTCTGACTATTTGTGTATAGTTAGTGTGTGTATGTGTGTTTTTCCTAAAGAGTAAAGATGTTTAGTATCATAATTTATTAGGTTTCTGCTGAGCCAACGAAAAAAAAGACAATAAGAATTGTCCTTTTTTCGGTAAAATTTCAACTTCCTTTACCATTTCACATTGGTTATGAGCATGTACTACACTCATAAAAAAATATAATAAAAATTGTTTTGCTTTAACTAAAAATTTCATACAGAATCCGAGTTTATGGACTTTCCGGGATCATATTTAATATAAGGAGTAAATGTGAAGAATAATACCCATTAGTATTATAAAGTGTGTTTTTTATATAGTGACACAAGTATAGATCATAATAAAAAAGGAAATATATTTTAAATATCAATAAAATGGAAAGAAAATTTTATGAAATTAATGTTTAAATATAATTTCTGCCATGTGGCCGCCACGGTTGGTGCGTAGAAGGCGCAATCTGAAACACAAATTTTAACAACTTTCCGTATTTCGCCATAACTTTTCGAATGTTGATTTCCAGGTGTTCAATTGTTTGTGGTTTATCTTAACATAACCTCAAAGAAAATAATCCAATGGGGTTTAATCACACGATCTTGTTGGCCAATTAATTGGGCCATTACGTAAAATTATTTTTTCATCTAAAGTTTCTTTGAGTAAATCAATTGTAGCGCCCGCTGTGTGGCATGTGGCTCCATCCTGTTGGAACCACATATCAGGAAGGTTAATGCCAAGTTATTGAGGTACGAAAATATTTCGAATTATGTTCCTATACCGTTCATCATTGACAGTAACATTCTCACCAACATCGTTTTTGAAGACATATGACAATATGACAATGACTCCGCCAGCCCATAAAGCGCACCAAACAGTAATTTTCTGTGGATGTAATGGTGTTTCGACAAAAGCACATTATTAGTAACAGTAAATGTGACCCGAAAACGATATATTGTTCTTCGAACTAGCCGCTCTGAAGGATGATTATGTACGCAATAAAATGGAAGAAGAGCATTATGAGTTTGACGAATAGAACACTTATTTTCATTAAAAATTTCAACAATTCGCACACGGTGCTCTGGTGTAAATCCATTCATAATGAAATTTCAAAGCAAACTAAACAAAAAGCAACTATCAGCTGTTGTAAATAAAGTTGTGACACTCAAAAAAAAAAACACGGTTTATAAGAAACTTTTCGTACTGTTTACAAAAAGTTTTGTTATTTTACACAACGAAAATTAATTCACTTACAAAAATCTATGCCTAAAAATATGAAATATTTGTCAAATTAACAAAACTTTCGCAATATCAACAAACTTTCCTTAAGGAAAGTTTTTGTTATTTTGAGATTTTTTATATTTTTTGCAATTATTGAAGGTAGTTTAAAAAAGACAATTCTTAAGGAAAAATCGGGTTTAGTACTTCATAAACAAATTTTTTTTTAATAAGCCATTTCGATAAAAGTAATATTTTTGATTTGGAATTTCAGAGATATTTTATATTTAAAAGATTATTTTAAAATATTTTAAAATGTAAATATGTTGTTAATTTCGTTAAAATACATATACAAAATAAAAATACGAAATATTTTCGTAAATTTATGACGAAAGTAATTTTCGTAAATTACATAAAACTTTCATATATTTCCCAAAAAATGTTATTTATTCTTATGCATGGTTTTCACTATGTCATTTTTAATGTCAATTTGTCCAAATTGTTGGCAATTGTTTAAAAACGGGTTGTCATATGGTGTAATCTGAGTTTGCAGTCAGTTATGCACACGAACTGCCGTCTAAAATGACAGACAAGTGAAAACGTCAAATTTCAGTTTGTCAACAGATATGGCAGCATTTTTTATCTAAAATAAAATTGACAACAAGTTGTCAATTTTTTTTTCTTGTTTGACGATCGCAAGGCTGTATTATTTTTTTCTTTTTTTTTTTGCTGGAAAAATTAATTGCAATGGAAATTTTTTAAATAAAGAAAGAAATGGTAATGTAATAACACAAAACGCGGCACTAGCTATAGCCATTTGTTTCTTTTTTATAATTTTTAAATTTTTTCCACTTTTTATTGAACACAAATTAATATTTTCTAATCAGCTGTTCGCTCGCCACATCATATTTGACCTTTGTAATGAAAACGGCATGTCAGTCAACTGACACCAAAATTTGACAAAGTCTTTGACACGCTCTGCTTTATCGACTTATTGTCAGTTTTTAAGATGTAATGGCAACACATATGACACAAAATGAGGAGAATTTTTTTGAGTCAGTTTTTGTTGTCAGTTAATATGACATAATGAAAACCAGGCATTAGATGTTGTTTAAACAGCTGAGACATCCGTAAGAAACAAATGATTAAATCTGTGAAATTAAAGGTAATTTTTTTTGTACTGACTGTTTTTTTTTAATGAGTGTACGAATCTATTGTCTATGGAATATGTAGTCGCATGGACAGATATATTTGCCTTTCAATTGTTTTTTATACGGTTACGCTAAATTTACATAGCTCCCTGGTTAAATATATTTTACGAAGCTTTAATTTTTCTGTTATTTTAGTTGTTGTTGTTACTCAATGTCATGGTAGCCTAGGCAGTCATCATAAACATACGTTATCATAGAAAACAGCGTTACATTGTTATAAATCTTTTAAATTAACAACTTTTGCTTTATTAACACAATTTATTGGCAGCTGCTACTACCAGGTCTTGTTAGCTTCGCAAAAAATGTGAAAGACTAACAAGGGTGCCCCAGCAATGGGGCATTCTGGGAAAAGTTTAGTTGCAATTTGATTAAAACTATTAAAATTTATTTTTTAGACCTCTTTTATTTAATTTGGTATTAGCAACAACCGATTTATAATATTGAAATAATTATAAATATGACAGAAAAAATAGACAAAAGAAATAACAATTTTTTCCATAAGTTTTCATGTATTAAAATCATTTCAGAAATTCAATGATATTCCATTGAAAAAAATTATTAAATAAATGATCAAAAGACAGTTTATGTTTTGAAGGTGTAATAAATATATTTTTTTTGTTATTTTGTTAATTTTAATTGTAATATTTTTGTATATTTTTTTTTTAATTTTCAAAATCAAACCACCATATTTTGATGACGTCTCCCTGATTAGACAGCAAAAATAAAAATTTTCCCCTTAACATAAAGGATATCTAAAAATTATGTTATACACATAATATTGGACAACTCTGCTCCATAGGTGTTATTGGTTAAAGGTGTTCATTCTTGATTTTGACAATGTTGCTTGCTATACACTACTGCTGCCACTGTTGCTTGGATGAATGATTTCTTTTGCTGTATTGTTAAATAAATTAGCTTTAGCGAACAATGTTTGTTAAAAATGTCGCCTGGGGTTATAAGCGGAACCAAACGTAGTGAGTCGGTTAACAAAATATAACGATTATGTGTAAATAAAATACTTAAAAAAACTGATTTGGTTAAGCGATTTATGGAGGATATTTTTTTAAATATTTGATATTTATGTTGTTGAACAAAAGATAAATCATTATGAAATACTTTAAAATTAATATAGTTTTAAAGATTCCAATTAAAAGAACCCCCATTGAACTTGAGTAAAATGTTGACGCAGAATATTTATTTGTTTTAAGACAACGGTTCCAAAATAGAGTACCGAACCGATGTTACCAATATTCACTTATAGAATTTTATGCCTAGTAGAAATGAATTTGCTTATTGGCAGAACTCCAAAGAATCAATTTTATTAAGTAAATTCAATTTATTGCATTAATTACAAAACTAATATTATGAAATATATTAATTGTGTATAAATATTTTCAATAATGACCCTAAAAGATTTATTATATTATTTTATACTGCTAAAACACTTTTTGAAGTTAAAGATATTTTTTATTTGATTTTTTTAAATAATTTTTTTTTTTGTTTTTATTTCTAAATTAATTTCTTCGGCTCAATTTTTGTATTTGAATTAATTTTACTGCCCTTTTTATACATTTTTGTGAAATTTAAAATTTTAATTTTGTTATTTTAGAGAACAAAAGTGATCAACTGTTTTAAATTGAATTCAGTTACAACTTTACGTCGAATTCGTTTGTCTGAAATTGAACCTTTTTCGAAAACTTCAATTCATAGACTTAAATAATTTATAAAACATATCCCTTCAGACAGTTTCTTCTATTCCTTAAACCTTTTAAAATTGTACTTATTCAAAATTAACCCAAAAATAAGTACTTCTGTTTTTTTATCCATACAAAGTTTAAATCGAAAACTTAAAAAAAAAGAAACGAAAACACTTTTTTTTTTGGGTTCAGTATGAACATGTTATTATAATTATTATTACGTCTTTTTCGCACTTACTTAGTTAATAACAAAAATTTTAAAAAAATAAATTATTTTTACCATAAAATTGAGCAATATTTGTAAAATTTCGACTTAAAAAAATCTACGAGGACTATCTATCAAAAAATACACAACAAATTAGGGAACATTTTTTTTTACTTAAACTCGTTTTAGTTCAATAGAATTTTTCTAGCGATGTTCAATAGCTTCCCCTGTTTAAAACACAGTACGACAAAATCAATCATTTTTTTAAGTAGACATGAGAAATGTTAACAGAATATGAAAATAGTCTTAAAATAAAGAAACACGTGTCTCGGCGTTTTGCTGTAGCACGTCAGTATTCACAAAGCAGATTCTACTTTAGTTAACAACATTGTATTTTAAATGAATTTCGTATATTTTTGGTTATTTTTTACATGAAAATGAAAGCGCCATCTAGAGAAGAAGAAAATGTTTTTTTTTTTTATAAAAAAAATTTAATAAAAAAAAATTTAAATTTAATTCCCTTTTCAAAACTGGCTCAGGCATTAAACTTGGTTCACCTATTCTGTTTTTATAAAACTTTTTATTATAGTATATACAAGTACACCTCCACGGTCCTTGGAAGCTCAAAAATCAATTTTCTCAAAATCCTGACGTGCTACAGATAAACGCCGAGACACGTGTTTCTTTATTGTAAGCCTATTTTCATATTCCACTGTAAGCCTATTTTCATATTCCACTGTCGTACTGTGTAATAAGAACTTTTTAGCTCATTAAAATAGTCTTCAACAGCAGGCTCTACCTCTTCAATGTTGGGAAATCTTTTATCACCGAGCCATTTTTTCATGTTTGGAAATTGGAAATAGACAATAATCCGAGATAGAGCTAAATTTGACAAATACGTTGCATGGTGAAACAATACGAACTTTAATTCATTGATTTTGGTCATCGCAATTGTGGATCTGTGCACTGATGTATTGTCTTGATAAAACAACACTTTCTTTTTCGCCAAACGCAACCTTTTTTCCTAAATTTCATTACTTAAACGCAGCAATAAGTTCGCAAATTACTCTCCGTAGATTGCTTTCATTTTAAAGATTATCAAAAAAAATTATCCCACGCGAAAGCCAAAAAAACATACGAATTGGCTTTGCCTGTTCCATATATCTTCGCCTTCTTTGGAAACGATTCACCCATTCCAGTCCACTGCCTTGAATATTCCTTTGTGGTGGACCCATTTCTAATCCATAGTTACGAGTCTACTCGTCTACTTTATTGACGCTGTTGTAAACATCACTTAAAATAGTTTGTAGATTAAAATAACAGAAAATGTAATGATATTTCATTTAAAACCCGGTCTACTTAATTTTCATTTAATTTAAATGCCTTTTATTATTTATTTTTGAATGTTGTTTAAATAACCGGCACATCCGTAAGAAACAAATGATATAATCAGTTAAAATAAATCACAAAATTTTTCCGACCAATTCCTTAACAAAATAAATGATTTTATCATTTATTTGAAATTGTTTCCCTTTTTGTATTTTTTTTAATCAACAAAATGTATGTATGCATAGCTATAGAAACTTTTTGTGTGAATATGTTTGTGTATGTATGTGTGTTTATGAAGTTCTTGTAATTTGAATTGAAATAATTTTGTATATAAACAAACAACTTAAATAAAAAAAAACAAATTGAAATTTTTTGAATTTTTTTTTATTTTGAAACAGACAGCAAACAAAATTTAAGTTTGTAATAACTTTTACGGACAAAAACAAACCACGAATTTCCGTTTTGTGGGTAAATTTTTATTAAATTTCAAACAAATTAAAAAAATAAATGAAACTGCAAAAAATCGGTAAATGATAGTAAATTATTTCGAATAAATGTATAAAAAAGTTAATATAGATATTCCTTTAAAAAATAAATGTATGTTTCTTTCTTAATAAGCTACAGACAGTAAACAACATTATATTCTGAGTGTAGTAGCTATCTTGCGTACAGCTTTCTCATCTTAAAATTTACGGTCAATATGCGATGTATATTACTTTTTGAAATGCGTAGCATTTTAGCTATCTCACGCACCTTCAGCCCACAATCATCCAATACCATTTTGTGCATTTTCTTAACCGTTTCTGGCATGGACATCTTCATTGGTAGACCACTACGGAGTTTATCTTGACAGTTCGTACTGGTTTTACTAAGACCTTTTACATGAATGTATTGTTTACCAATTTCCTCCATGCTTGCAAATTCACTTAGATCATCTATTTTTCACCGAAGTAAGTTTTTTTTTAACTAGTGAAGCCATTTATACATCAGTGGGCTAATTTTGGGACCGCCCTCGTAAATATTATGATTATACGACAGACTACATATGCCCTCAGTAACCAACTTGTATATAAAAAGATATGTATTTGCAAAAAATCATTAACCGACTCTATAACCGGCAAAAGAAATAAAGCATACTTTCAATGTATTATGTTAGGCAGATTTATACACAAATTTAGTGAACAATTGAAAAAAAAATACAGGAAAATAACCATTATTTATATTAAAAAAAACTATAAATTTTTATAAAATAAATATGTTTTTATGACAATAAAACGTCATAATATTTTTAGAGAACAAAAAATAACACATACAAAAAATACCAAAATCTTGTATTAATATAGTGTATATGATCATACATTAGGGAGACAGCATTTTTTATTTCTTATATTCGGCGATTATCAGACAGAATTTGCTGACACTGGGTCTAAAATATCTATACAGAAAATTTAAACCAAAGTGGACAATATAATTTGAAACGCTTCCTCATCAATAATAATGCCCAAATTTTTGGTTACAACACATTGAATCAGGCAAAGGGTTTTGGTGGTATCTTTAGGTACATAAAATTTTTTCTCCAAGTCATATTGTTTTATTTGTCTTCAGCATTCCCAAATTAGTTAGAATAATGTAGTATTTTTTCTTTTATATGTTGGCAAAACCTTTATTTTCAGCATAGTTTTTGAATTTTCACCCGTCTCTCCACAAATTTTTGCCCATACAAATCGCTGTCATTCTAATATTCATACACACATACATACAAATTTATCATTATTTATTTATAACCACTGGGACTTTTAGTGAAAGTGTGAATTATATGACAACCAAAACAACAGAAAGCAAGAAAACCAAACAAAAAATGAATGACCCAATAGCATATTTAAAATAACAATTCATAATGATTAAAAAAGCCTTAACTCAATTATTAGCAATAAAAAATATTGAAATTGAAAATTGCGATGTTATTTCGTATAAATTTAGTTTTGTGAAAAATAACATAATTTTGTGCATACAAATATAACAGGAACAAGTAAAAAAAAAAAATCAAGTCTTTCAAAATCGACTGCTCCGGTTGAAATTCCTTAACAATTTGGATACGAAATTTTAATGGGTCGAAATGGGATTGTTGGCAAAAATGTTTAAGTCTGACATATCATGAAAAATATAAATTATATGTAAAATGTTGGTTCTAGGTTTATTTATGAGAAAATTCTTTGTACACTTATTAGGTTCAAACATGATTCGATTAATAAAATATGATAAAATCCTATTTCAAGGCTACCCGATTTTCATCCAGGCTTATCACTGGAATAACACGAGTCAGTGCGCCAAAGTTGTGCTAAATGCTTCCAGAAAGTTATTCTGAGTTAATATGTTTGGCATTATTGTCAATTCTTGAATACCCTTTTTCGACTTACACAGATAAAACGGATTCATTGTTACAACCGGACTTATTTATAATTGAATAATTTGGTTGCAGCAACCGAATTATTCCATTGTCGCATCCAAATATATTCTTGATTCGATTTAAATATATGATTTCAACCAAAATTCTAATGTATTAACCGGATTTCAGTCCCTCAAACAAATATGTCGGTGGCTCCAACCAAACCATTCGGTTAGCAAGAAAATTCGGTTGTCGCAATGAATATGTATAAACTTTTAAAAATTTAAAATTTTATTTATCAAATAAGCTTATTTATGCTAAAATTTTAAACCAAACTTAACATAAATTATAAGAAAGCTATAAAAATGACAGACACTGAAAATAGTGCTGCTGACTTAAAGTTCTATGCATCTTAAAAAGTTGTTTAAATTAACTTATTCGGTATATGTTTATACTTAGTGCGCATACAAGCGATACTTAGGGTATTGATCTTAATGAGACGATAACTGAAAAAAGTATAAGTAATCGTGAATGTTCGGAAATTAGTGACTAATTCAAAACGCAAAATTTTTGAAATTCAAAAACGGTGTTTTTGAATTCGTACGATTTTAGTATTTATGTTCGAAAAATAGTTTAGTTTTCAACATAAAAAAAAATTGTTTTTACAAAATTCCATTTCTTTTAATGTGAACAATAAATTCCAGTTTTTGTTTTAGTGAAAAAATTTACATATTTTAAATGCTCTTTTTAAACTCTTTTTTAGCGTTAATAAATGTTAAAAATACACTTGAAATTAATAAAAAATAATTCCAAATTATGTTATATTTTTGGACCAAGTCTTTTTTTCTTCTAACAACATATGTTTAGTCAGAAAAAAACACATATTTATTGATTCCGCCTGCTAGTAATCTGGCGATTTCAATTAGTAAAAAAACTAGTAAAAGTGAATTAACAAACAGAAAAATATTTGAATTCGTTTTATTTCCAGAACATGTACGAATAATAACCCCATTGGGGTTCACCTACGGGAATAATAATCGCTGGAACTAGGAAGTTGAAATTATGTATGTAGCTTCCTCCTCTGAGACGATATCTGCCCAAACGGTATTTTCATACAGAGAGGGGCAAAAGAGAAAATATTTCCTTTTAACGACATGCTTTAATTACTGGAGTTAGGAAGTTGGAGACTGTTATGAAGGTTCTTCCTCCGGTGTAGACTTCGGCTAATATGTGGGTTTAGAAAAATCTAACGGCGAGGGGCAAAAAAGGGGAAATTCTCCGACTTGTCGGCGTATTAAAACCGCTGTAACTATGAAGTTGGAATTTGGTACCTAGGATTCTCCTCCGACGTAAGCCTCCGCTCAGTCGGTGTTTCGGTATTTCTCCCCCTTAGAGGCCTGCTCTAACCGCTGGGGCTAGGAAGTTGAAATTTGGTATGAAGGTAAACATCAGCTTAGTTTAGATTTTTTAAAATCCTGCGAGGAGGCACGAAAAGAAAGGAACTTTTACATTGACGGCCTGCCAAAACCGCTAAAGCAAGAAAGTTGAAATTTGGTATATAGGTTTCTCTGCAGGCATAGACGGCCACTGACGGCCTCCCTAAACCTTTCGAGGTAGGAAGATTAAAGTCGGTATAAATCTTCCTTCTCCAGCGTAGACATCAGCTTCGAGGAAGTTTTTGAATAATCCTACGAGGAAATTATCTCCCTTGACGGATTGTTAAAACAGCTAGAGCTAGGAAGTAAAAATGTGGTATGTATGATTCTCCTCCGGCGTAGACCTCTCAGTCATTTTAGAAAATTCCTACGGGAAGAGGCAAAAAGGGAATTAGCCTACCCCTTCAAGGCCTAAAATACGTATTCGCTAAATTTAGCCCTTACCCTATCTGATAAGGTGGAGTTTTTAGACATCCCTACGGTGAGGGACAAAGACGGCCTGCAAAACTGAATTTGACTAGAAGCCTGAAAATTGATATACTTATTTCTTGACATATGCAAATATCGCACATATCGATTATGTACATATCGATTATGGCAAAAATATTATGAACACTTACTGTTTTAATACATTTTTAAAATTTGATCCATTTAGAATTGATTTGCTTTAAGAACTTAACGTTGCTGTAATCGAGCTTTATTAAATTTTTATGAAAGTTTTTTTTTTGTGCCGATTATCTAGGATCAGGGGAAGGAACTCTAGAGTTAATATCAAAAACACCATTTTAATAAAGAAAAAGACTTGACGTATTTTAAAAACGAATTACAAAAATGTTGGCCGTGATCAATTCACTAAAAGTAACTAAAGGGTGTCCCAAGAAGAACGCAATTTTTAAATCCGGCAACATTCGAAGTGTCATTGTTTGACATTTGAACAATTGTTATTGTTTGCTAGTAGAAGGTACGAGGTTAGTAAAAATGGAGCGCTACACGAATGAACAACGCATTCTCATTGTGAAATTGTTTTACCAAAATGGTGAAAGTTTTGCGGCTACAGTTCGCAAATTGCGATCAATTTGGGGTCACAATAATGCTCCAAAAGAGTCAACTGTAAAGAGATTAATGGATAAATTTGCCGAAACTGGGCCTGTTAGTGATGTAAAGACAACAACGCGCCATCGACCAGGTCGATCGACCGAAAATGTCGCAGCTGTACGTGATGATGTCGCTCAAACTCCATTCACCTCAATTCGACACCGAGCTCAGCAAATTGGTGTCTCCAAATCCACTTTGCAGCGAATTTTGACGAAAGATTTGCATCTTCATGCATACAAAGTTCAATTGACTCAGGAACTGAAGCCAGCTGACCATGGACAGCGAAAGGAGTTCGTTAATTGGGTATTGGAGAGACAACATGAAAATGCTGATTTTGCCGATAAAATCATCTTCAGTGACGGTGCCCATTTTCATCTTGATGGCTTCGTCAATAGGCAGAATTGTCGCATTTGGGGTGAGGAAAATCCTCGAGTGATTCACGAGAAGCAAATGCATCCTTCACGTGTCACTGTGTGGTGTGGTTTTTGGGCTGGAGGAATCATTGGACCTTTTTTTATGAAAATGAGGCAGGTCAAGCGCAAACAGTCAATAGTGTTCGGTATCGTGAAATGATAACCAGTTTGTTCTTGCCTAGAATTGAAGAAATTAATGTGGAGGGCATGTGGTTCCAACAAGACGGCGCCACATGTCATGCAGCCAGAGAAACAATTCAATTGCTGCATCAGTCATTTCCCGGTCGTGTTATTTCGCGTTTTGGAGATCAGAATTGGCCGCCTAGATCGTGCGATTTAACACCATTAGATTTTTTTCTTTGGGGTTTTTTGAAGTCGATGGTTTACGCGAATAAGCCGACGACGACTCAAGCCTTAAAAGAGGAAATTGGACGCTGCATTAATGAAATACCGCAGCATTCATGCAAAACGGTCATTGAAAATTTCATTAAAAGATCGCGGCCATCTGCACGATATATTGTTGCATACATAACCTCATTCTGTCTACTTTACGATATAATAAAGTTTCACGATTTTTTTTTTTTAATATCTGTGTTTTATTTGAAATTTAAAAATTGCGTTCTTCTTGGGACTTGGGAAAGACTTGATAAATCCGTGAACAAATAAAGGAAAAGTTCTTAAATTTCAAAAAAGTTTTAATATAAAACATTTGTCATTTTCACATTAACCAATAACCGTGTGATTATGCACCTGAAAATAAAATAATTGTTCATTAATTTCTTATCCTTTACAACGTATGCAAGTTTTTCTTAAGAAATTTTTTATTGGCTAAAGTCAGCCGGCCGCAAACTCACGAGAAATGGAGAGTGTTTTATGTAAACGTGTAGTACAATACTTAAACTTCGAACATACATTAGAGTACACAACAAACTGACAATGGGGCTTAAGCGTTTGCCCTATTTTTGGACATAAATTGGTTCTGAAGAGTATCTTTACTTCCGATTTCTCTTTTTCAACCTTAACTAAACCCTAAACGTGAGATTGCGCATCCTGAATTACTGTAATTAAAATTATACACGAATTATACTCAGTATGGATTTAAAATAGAAAATATGGTAAAAATTTTCCAAAAAATTTGAATCTTTGAACATGATTCGTCAGGGGTATAATATTTTTCCTAAATACATTTACTACAAAATGGTATAAAAATAGAAGAGTTTAGATTGAAAACCAAAATTCATAGTATTAGGCACACCCTAATATTTATCTGTTTTCAAAGTAGTTTTTTTTTTGTACACATATGTAGTCTAGAATATATGGACGAGAAAGTGTTTGGCAAAAGGCATTAATATATAATCATAACTAAACAAAAAACGTAGGCGAAATAATACTTATATACAATCACGAAATTAAAAAAACTTTTGTTAGAAGGCTACAAAATAAGCATGATGATGCAAAACATCCAGCAATGGGTGTGAAAAAATGTAGGAATATGTTTTTTTTCTATTCAAAATATTGTTGAAAAATATAGAAGTTTCAGCTATTATTTTTATTTTAATATTTTTTATTTTAAATTTCTTTTGAGAAAAATATAGTTAAATATAAAACAAAATAATGTTTATTGTAAAAAAAAAAATATTTTTCAAGATTATAAAAAAGTTTTAAAAATTAATATTTATTTTCGAAAAATTTTAAAAACGATTTAAAACTTAATTTTAGAGAAAAAAAAATATAATGAAAATATTTTGAGACTTAAAAAGGAAGAAGAAAAATCTTAATCACCGAAAAGTTTTTTGCCCAATTCCATCATGCGATGATTACGACATACCCTCAAAGCGTCGGCCTTTTTCAAAACTGCAGCTACTGTAGAGTTAACCTCCACCAATTGTGACAGAAAATCTTCATAGGCTGATTTAACATTGGCGGGTAAAGTGCCAATTTTAACTTTCTTCAAAGTCTGAACAATACCCTCAGCCCAGCCAGATTCAATGGCAAATTCGGAAATCCACGGTACTAAAGGTAAAACACCGCACATAGTTTGCATGCCTAAGAACCAGAGTTCTTGTAATTCATTCCAATTTTCTTTGTATTGTATGGAAACAACTAAAGCTGTAGGATCATTAGATTCATCAATATTATAGGCATCCCATAGAAAGCGAATAGTTGCTTGAATATAACGGCAAATGGAAAAATCATTCTGTTTTACTTTTCTAGCTTGTTGTTTGAGTAGAAGAAGACCTAAGACTGATAAATTGCCATGCATTACCAAATTATCATGCGTATCTTTTAACTCGGGCAAATGTTCGACTACAAACTTGAAAACATTTGAAAATAATGGTGAGTCTTCAGCTAATTTGGGTTCCAATACAGTCAAGTTCATTAAAATATTACACAAAGAGCAAATGGCTGCCCGAGCATCTTTCATCTCAGCCAATTGTTCTGGTGTTGGTACTGGATCTGGTTCATTCATACGTTTTAAACGTTCAGCCCTGGGAATTGGTGGTCTTTTATAGTGAGCTATAGAGAAATAAAATTCCAAATTTTCCAAGAAAATTTCATCTTGTTTTGTAGCAAACACCACTTTACGAGCATCTTCTTCTACTACCAAATGACATAAAGCAGGCAGCATTATTCGAAGTATATCCTCGGGAGCTTCAGTATCTTTTGGGCCAGCTCTCCACTCTTTTAGCTCCTTAAATGACCCATTTACTACCTTAAACATAAAAGGCAAGAGCTTATAAATAGCTGGTCGCATAGCGGTAGTTTCCTGAGCCAACCAGGCTGCCAAAATGCGCACAGTATCTCTTATGAAAGCCTTCTCTTTAGGATTAGTGGTATCTTTTATTTTATCATTAGAGACGCGTGTTAATACAGCCAATACCTGATTAAAGGCTCCCTTGAGAGCGCTGTAAGTAGTTTGTTTTTCTTTGGGCTCTAAATCTAAAAGATCCTTAGCAATATACTCTACACATTGTTCCAGAATGGTAAAACAACACTGAATCAATTCACAATTACGAAAAGTTGCTTCCAACTTCTTCTCATCCATTTGCATTCTAACTTCAACGGCAGCCAATTGTAAAATTAACAAATAAAATGTTTTGCCATCATCCATAAAAGCCCATTGGATACCCAAAACTTTTAAAGTATTGGCAATTAAATGTAAAGTGGGATCTCTTTGCTTGGGACCAATTTTGCTCTTCAATATATCACCACAACCCTTAAACAAACTTTCGGGCCAAATTTCACCTTCCAGAGAATTGGCAATCAATTCCTTTTTGCAAGTCTTTAAGATGGATGATAAAATCTTGCATAATTCATATTTACGTTCATTATTTTCAGTTTCCATATCCAAAGCAATACGCTGAATCAAAGCATGAAAAGGTTTTGGATCATCAGTCCAGGAAGCAGATCCAAATTTATTCACCAACTGAACAATCAACTGTAAAGCTTCATCAGTTTGAAAACTTTGGGCCGAATAGATCTGAGACATTTTTGGTATGGCTTTCATGGTCATCAATGCATTTTGGCCCGGTTCATGGGAAGCAATCGACTTTAAGCAACTATAAGCCTCACTAACAACAATTAAATTATCATCACAATCATCATCATCAGCCTGTTCTACAATCTCCAACAGAGTAGGTATAACATCTAATATATCCTTGTGGGTGGCCAGTTCTTCCTCTTGACAGAAACATGTTAAAAT
Source organism: Eustalomyia histrio (assembly GCA_949748255.1). Lineage (NCBI taxonomy): Eukaryota > Metazoa > Arthropoda > Insecta > Diptera > Anthomyiidae > Eustalomyia > Eustalomyia histrio. Next base: position 210,843,879 of record OX456523.1, on the reverse strand, counting down.
GGATAAAGCCACACTTTTGTACACCAATGGTGGACAATCATTGGGTAAATTTTTACCACTTAACAATTTTTTCAAAAAGGTTAAGCCAATAGCCTCGAAAAGCAATTTCTTGGCTGCTATATTACATTCCTTGCCCTTAACCAACTTGGTGACCATAAATAGGGCAGCAAATTTTTCAGTGTCACTTTTAGTGGCCTTTAACATGGCCGCACATTTTTTAACAGCTTCTGGTACATCAGCCATTTTTGATAAATCTGTTGTTAAAATTTATTTCTTTTCTATGATTAATTTGAAATCATATAAATTTCAATTTTTCTTTTAATATTGTGTGTATCTATATATCTATATATAGTCTATTATTACTTTATGTTCACACTTTCACCGTCAGTATATTTTTAAAACGAAAAAATTATGATCGGCTTTTTCTTTGCTTGTTTAGAGATCTTTACTAGCCGACTTTTACTCCCGTACTGATAATATTGAAAATTTTATTTTACTGTTACCTCTTTAAAATATAAAGAAAAAGCTAAAATTTTCTTTTATGTTTGTTTTTGTTTATGCTATATATAAAAATAGATATATATTTTCCACACCAGAAAGCCGGTGCATTTTCCAATTGGATGAAAATGTAAAACACACATTGCTCATTATAAAAAAAGAAACACATTAAATTTTCTTTTTCTAGAGAGTGATTTTTTAGAAAAATATTCCTGTTGAAAACAATGCGTTGGTCTATGCAGTAAGCTACAACCCATAATATTATTTTAAATGTAGTTTTACTCAAAAAGTTTTAAATATATCTCATTATTTAGAGAGGATATCTTTTTTTCTCCCCATTTGTTTATCAATAACAATGTTGCCACTTAATTAGTGATAATTTTTAAATGAATCGCCTAAAGTGTAGTTAGACAGTTCTAATTAGATTTCTTACTATGATATAATTTTGCAATTTCTTAAACTGTGAGCCTTAACATAAACTGTAAACATTGGTTTAGTATGTTTAAAGTTTCATTTAATTCTTTTCCAATAATAAATTTGTATGTTTTATAGTTATATATTTTCTACTTTCTTAATTTGTATAAAGAAAACATCATTAATACTAGAATAGGAAAAATCATACAACGCAACTAAAAAATAATCATATGCTGAGCGTCAAAAGGAATTGTACAGCTTGTGCATTAATTGTAATAAAAAAATGTAACAGTATAAATACAGGGTGGCGCATGTTTTCCAATCCAAATTCATCAAGTTGCGGCAAAAAGAACTCGTTGATCATTGCTCTGTAGCGCTCACCATTCACAGTAACCGTTTAGCCCGCAACGTCTTCGAAGAAAAAAGGTCCGATGACTCCTCCAGCGAAAACAGCACACCATACAGTGACTTTGAGCGGGTGTAATGGCTTTTCGTGGGTTACACGCGGATTTTCAGTGGCCCAGAAGCGTAAATTTTGCTTATTTACCTCATCACTCATGATTATTTTTGATGAAAAATTATCTTCCTATTGGTGGTGATTAAGGATGGCTTGAGCGTATGTTAGACGCGATTGGCGGTCAGCAGCTAACAGCTGATGCACCGTCCGGACTTTGTACGGAAACATCTTCAAATCTTGTACCAAAATTCGCTGTAAAGACTGTCGACTGATACCCATTTGCGTGGCACGTCGTCTGGTCGATGTAGACGTCGCTTCCATGACATCTTCGGCTACTGCAGCAATATTCTCTGCAGAACGGCTACTCCAAAGTCTGCCATGCCTGGCAGCATCTCGTGTTGTGCCAGTCTCTTCGAGGCGAGCGGCTAAACGTCGCAGTATTTCACCAGTAGGCGTTGGATGGCTAGGAAATCTGCGACGAAATTCACGTTGTGCCAAAGTCACCGACCGATTATTGCTCAAATAAATAGTCACCAATATTCCGCGTTCTGGAGCAGTGTAGCGTAACATTGTTTATTAACGTGTATTTCGCATGTGTTTACTACACAAATGTCAAAACAGAACTGACATTAGGGGCTAATCGCAAAATTTATAGCATTTTCTGATAGGAGGATTACTTTTGCGCCACCTTGTACCGTTAGTTTATGTAATTTGTTTTATTATCACATTCTCGATAATATTAACTAATTATAATAATTATAAATTGACTTAATGTAATCGTGATCAGTTAAAAATTTAAGATTTTTGCTTTAGCAACTATATTGTGAAAAATGGCTGTTCGGCAACTTGTGTTAAAATATTATAAAGAAGAAAAATCATTGACCATCACAGTAATACTGGTCGTATCGGAATATGTTAAAAAAAAAAGTTTATTTATGTTTTCTAAGGATTTTTTTCTTTAAATAAATTTGTTAAGCTTTTTTAGTGGATGCGTGAATATTAAGTTTCAAATAAACTTACACATTTCTCAGAAGTGACACCTTTTCCCATTAATACCCATATTTACCATGTTCTTACTGGATATTTCAAAAAATAACTTATAACCAAATTATCCCATAACCCCGGGAAAAGACATTAAGGATAATAATATCTATAATTTATTTGCTCATCAATATCAAAATCGTAGTGTCTGTATTTTGAGATGGGTGACTAAGGCCGCCCCTTTTCTTAACCTCATTTTTCTCGTTTTTATTGCTAATTACAAAACCTACCGCGACTTCGCTCATCCTCCGGGTAATACATGTTATAAATACAAGATTTCCAACCTATAGTAAAAGTTTCTTAAAATTCCATCTTGGTAGGAATCTTACCAAATTTAAAGTTGCTATTTTTCGTTTGGGTGGGGTTATTCTTAGCACGTTCTTGTTCGAAATTCCTAAAATTATATTTTTAAAAAATTAGCATATACCAAAAAAAAAAAAAAAACATATTGTAAATTTCAAGTTTTCAACCAAGGCGTACTTCACCCTTTCTACCGCACCCGTAAAATCTTCCAAAAATCTCGCCTTACTGAATACCAATGAATTCCAAATGAATTCCATATTATTTCAATAACATTTTTAAAAATTTTATTGAAATAATTTTTATTAAAATTTTTAAAATTAATAATAATGTATTAAGGATTTGACTTCATTCATAGAATGAAAATTGTTTTAAATTTCATTGCCATTAATAATACATCAATTAGCAAAAATTATAACCATTGACTTATTAGTTTACTAAAAACGTCTAAATAGAGAAATATCGCTTACACGGATAAATATTATTAAAATCAGGATTTTTCTGCACTATTTCGTTCATGTTTTTAGTATTTTGATTCCACTAGTTTCTTGTTGCACACCATTTCGTCTCTATTGTCTAGTGTTTTGATTCCATTTATTTCCCTGTTACATTTCATAACGTTCCCTTGTCTTATGTTTCAATTCTACTCGTTGCCCGATCCATTCCATTTCGTTTCCCTTGTTAAATATTTTAATTCCAATTATTCCGTTACATTCCATTCCACACCCCAATCTTCACTTTTCTACATAGTTAAAGCGGTCTGCTCCCGTTGTTGAGAGAGAGTTTCCCCGCCTTTGAACCATTTATCTACTGTTCGAAAATTCCATAAATTGCCTCTTAAGTAAATTAGCCTGTATGTATTACTTGAAAGATATATTTTAATTTTTTGAGCTTCAGCCTAAGCTGTTGGGGCATGTCATTATACAGAAAATTTGTTTCCTTATGAATGTCCATTTTTAATAGGATTCTGGCAAAAATTCCAGAAAGTTAACCATCTGTGAATTAGTTTGCACTCCAGAAAACACGTATTATAAGGGAGAGACTTTTTCCCATTTGAGCTCTCATTTTTTCTACCTACTTGACGAAAATTTCAAAAAGTATCTATTTTGTGACTTAGATCACAGCGCAGATTTTTAGTAAGAGAAATAAGAGGGATAGTAGGAAATTCTAAATATATAATTTATTAAATTAAAATAAATTTAAACGCATTATTTTTATTTAATATTTTTTATACTTCTAGAAATAATTTGACTCACCTTAAAATGTTTTATATCAATAAAATTAGCTCGCCTTAAAATTTTATGATATTTAAACTGTTATTCTCTATTTTTATACAATAATATTAGATTTTTAAACATTTATTTTGTTTAGAAATTTTTTGATTTGATTTGATTTCTTTAAAGTAAATCAAACGAATTGAAAATAAAAATGTAGTAGTTTTTAACCCAAACGGTTAAATTTACAATAAATGTGTCAGTCAAAAACTTAGTTAGAAAATGAGGCTAGGCTAAATATGAGATAGAACAATAAAAAAATAACACGTACCCCGCAGATTTTTCTCCTCTACAACATATCTAGATTTTATTAAGACCATTCTTGTCAATTTAAAATATCTGCAGAGTAATCTTTAAATATTTTCAATAGATCCATGATGTGTCGATACTGACTTCAAATAAATTGATTTAAATATAAACTAACATATGTGCCTTGTAATTACGCTTGCAAAATGGTGAAATTTTCTTTAGGTTGGCAACACTTATTTATATGTTATTTATTATTAGCCCAAAAAAATAATACAAAAAATATATTCTATCTTGTAGAAATTTATAAATATATACATACAAATAAATATATTTGTTCTCCAAAAACAATCTAAATTTTGTAAAATATTTTTGTTTACTCGTACATAGTCATGGCTCGGGGTGTGGATGTTGCATTTTATTTTGTTTATTTTGGATACAGATTTAAACAACAAAAAAAATATCTATCTAAATATTTGTGTGTATTCATTTATAAAATACTTATGTATAAAGATTATTTTAAATATTTTTTCTAACGTGCAACTCAAAAAAAAAAAAAAAATTATTTTGATATTGTTGATTTAAAAATTAGCATTTCTAATGTGTTACTAAATGTCAATTTGTGGTAATCAAGTTTAACATTTAAATTATTTTGAAAAATACTTTTCATTTTAACTTCAAACATACAATTTAGCATCATATACATACATATGTACCTTAAAGTTCATTGACATTGTTTTATGTTATGATTTCCTATTTTTGTAAAATGTATCTCTGCAAAGGCATACAAAAAGATGACGAATATTTGTGCAACATTGATCTATTTTTGGTTCATCTATAAATCTGTTTATATAATGAATCAATATAATTATTGAATACACTATTAATTGTTGATATTTATTGTATTTCAATGTTAAAAAATTCTATCAAGGAAGCACCTTGATCCTTCCAATTGCGATGAAATTTTTGTAAGTGACAGAGGAGAAGAAAATATAAGCCACATATTTTTATAAATGTCCAATCTTACACAGAATAAAATTATTAAACTCTGTTTTAATAATTAATTACTTTTACATACTATTTTTGTAAATATAAACAAAAGCTGTTTAAATACAAACCACTTTTTCTTTTTTATTTGTAAAAATTTGTATGTGAACAATAAAATATATAAACATTCACTTACTATATTATTTCATTAAAATCAATCTAAAATACATTTTAAATTAATCGAAAAAGAGGTTTACTGATTTTTCATTATATTCAGCCCATTTTTTTTTTTTTGTTTATTTTCAATCATTGTTTAATAATTGACAAAAGTAGTAAAAACAATCGAAAGTCGTTTAAAATAACCATCAATTTTTAACTGACAAAATGTTTAAAAAAACAATTTTTGTGGTTTGTTTTTCAAATTGAAAGTTTTTTGTTATTTGAATAATTTATTAAAATTTTTATTGAAATAATTTTGTATTTAAACAAACTATTTTTAGAAACAGAAGAAATACAATTTTTTATTTAGTAGAAAATAGTTAGTAAATTTCATCTGTACTCAATAATAAAAATCAACTGTATGTTAGCATAAAATAGCTTTTTCCGTTGATTTGTGAGTTAAATAGAGATATTTACAATTGGTATTTTGGCACAAAGAATGTTGATGAAAGTCGTAGCTGACCAGAAAATGCATTCCATTCGGCTGGTGTCTAATAACTCTTTCTGTGTATTCTCCATGTTTACTTAAATTAAAAAAAATAAGGAAAAATTTTTCATTTTAAAAACCTTTTCCTATGATCTCGAATCAAACTAAAAATACATTTTCATACATATAAGTATTAAAAAGATCAACTATAAAATATAAACTTCAATATTAGAAAATGTCAACTCTTACTGAATGTCTGCATTTTTCATAGCTTGTTTTTGAACGACTGATTCAAATAGTTTAAAAATATATTGCTATGAATTTCAATTGATTTTTCATTTAAAAACAACAATAGGTAACGAAAAATTTATTGTGAGTGTTTCAAATAAAAACTGTTAGGAATCGAATTTGAGTATATAACATTTTAGGCACTTTAAATTTTGTGATACTATTCTCTGTGTATATTTAAAGGTAAAATTTAAAAAGTGTGGTCAAAGGTTATATATTTTTTAGTATTAAAGTGTGTCTGAAGTTAAGGCAATTCAAGAATTAACAGTCTTAAAATACATTAGAAAGAATAATCTCTGATACCCATATTGTTTATATCGAAAAGTCGCTGAAAGATTTTGAATATTGTGAAAAACACCACCACCCTTCGGATTAAATTAAGTATTCATTATTATAAATAAACATGTAGAATTTAAAAAGTTTGTAAGTTAAAATAATAGAAAATATCATTTAAAAGAAATTATATTTCATTTAAAAGCCGGTCCACTTACGTTTCATGGAAATAAACTGATGCTTGCTTTTTATTTTTAAAAACAAAGTATTAATCAGTTATAAGTAAATGATTAAATTTTACCTACCAATTTCGTAAAAAAATAACTGATTATTCAGTTATTTGAAATTTTTTAAATTTTTATTATCTTGTTTTAATGTCTATAGACACATTTTGATTGTGAATGACTATGTGTGTGTGTTTATCAAGTTCATGTAATTTGAATTGAAATAATTTTGTAAATAATTAAACCGTTTAAATAAAAACAAAATTGTATTTTTTTTGAAACAGACAGTAATCAAAATTTAAATTTGTAATAACTGAAACGAAAACAAATAAACCACAAATTTTCGTATGGTTTGTAAATTTTTATTAAATTTTAAACAAATAAAGAAAATAAATGAAACTGAAAAAATCGGTAAATGATAGTTAATCATTTTGATCAAATGTAAAAAAAGGTAAAATAATTTTTTTTTTATTAAATAACAAACAGTAAACTACTTAAGGTGTATATAAGACATATTTTATATACCATTGGGCACGTCCATTCTTCCGAAAAAAGAGATAAATGGAGTAATTTGCCTCAATTTTTAACCCAAAAAAATTGAATGATGCCGCTTGCCGTGTTTTTTTTTTGTTCTTTTCATAAAGGACATAAACCAAAGGACATTTTTTCAGGAGATGCAGAAAATTGAAACAATATACCTTCTTAAATATTTGATAAATATAACTACTTAATCAGACATATAAAAAGTGGTGCTGTGTAATAAAGCCATAGGCAATAAAGCCATATGACCTTATTTCACACCGCATTAGGAAATAATGCCATATGGATTTATTTCCACAGAAGTAGTCAAATAAAGGCATATGCGTTTGTCAATTGAAGTGGCAAAAATGCCATACCAGTGTAAAATGCAATTAATTGTAATAGTTACATATGTATTGCCAAAAGAATGCGTTGTTATTGTCAAGCGTTGAAAAGGTATGGCATACAGGCGTAACCTTCACGGCCGGTGCGCCGCCTTTGCGACTGGCTATGAAAATTTGTTTTTTCTTGTTTCTATAAATTTATAAATATTTTTATTCTTCGTTACTATTTGACGTTTTACAACATGAAAATACAACTGACTGTTCACAACAAAGTATTTGTATATTGTATTTCAATACAACATACAAAATACAATATCAGCTGTGAATTGCCCACATATTTCCTCGCAATAATCTAGTATTTCCGTAAATTTCGATATGAATTTCACAGAAAATAATGTATCGTTTATTTTTTGTAATCTGCACGTCAAAATTAATTGATTGGATGCTGTTAACATATAAATAATAGGAAATAACATTGTTTTATATGTATATGTAGTAATAATACATTTTTAATAAATCTATAACCTTAAAGTGGTTGATAGAGCATATTGCATCAAAAATAAATCTTATATTTGATAGATATATAACAAATATTCAAAAAAGTAGTAAACTTGATTTTTTTTTTGTGAAATTTTGATCAGATCTATAGCTGTTGTAGACAGTACTTTAATTTAAAAAATATAAATAAACACTAAATTATAAAGTCACATTTTTAGCTGTGTGTTCATTGTAAAACTGTGCAAATATAATTTCAAAATTCTAATCAACTTTAAATTAGTAAATAAATGGTTGAGTGATTATTGCAAAACTTTTATCACATTAAACTTTCGCTATCATTCTATGCTACAAAATGTTGCCCAATCACTAATATTCACACAAATAATTGTATCAAGTCAGTAGAAAACAGAGCGAAAAATACGAGAAAACTATTATAAACGTTGTAACGGTTCTATACAAAAATCCAATTTATTTGTCAGTCAATAGTGCGTCAATCAGATGAAAGGAATGTAATACGTACATCTATTTTTACTGTACTTTAACAAGCCAAACCAAAGGATTCTATAGGAGCAGATGAGTTTGTAAAGTACGCATAAAGTACATAAAATTCACAATATTATGCTTGATTGCACTCAATGTAGCGAACAACACGTTAAAGAAAACAAAAAAAAAAAGTAAATATATTATTGAATAGCACGGAATATAGACTGAATTGTTTAAAATCATTATCACACACGTTTTATTATTCTTAAACAAAAAAATTTTCAAACAAATTTATTATTTAGAATAATTCAAGTTTGAGATTACAATTAAGAGAAGATGAAAGAATTGTGAGGATTAGCGTTAGAGGAAGTGCTACATGGTTTGAACAGGCCACTTAAATGAAAAGGGATATGCAAAATTACTTTACCACATTTAGTGAATGATTACCCGCACAAATGAGCTTTTTTCATATATTGTGTGAATTTTACCCAGCAGTCATCTTTGATTTTCACAGCACAAATTGACAGATTTGTCATTAAACCTATTAATGTTTCCATTTCTGGGAACGAATTGGGAATCTGACATTTATACTAATTATTTTTCGCAGCATATTTAAGTGTTGTTTTTTCTTTTAGATTATAAACTACATCGTATAGAGGAGTACGATATGATATGTTAATTTGATATGTATTATTTATATCTGAAAGTTTTAATTTTAGAACCAAAATAATTCTAAAATAAAAGAATTAAACTTTCAGATAAAAATAATAAAGGGTGTCCCAAGAAGAACGCAATTTTTAAATTTTAAATAAAACACAGATATTTAAAAAAAAATCGTGAAACTTTATTATATCGTAAAGTATACAGAATGTGGTTATGTATGGAACAATATATCGTGCAGATGGCCGCCGCGGCTTTGCTGGCATGCACGCGATCTTTTAATGAAATTTTCAATGACCGTTTTGCATGAATGCTGCGGTATTTCATTAATTCAGCGTCCAATTTCCTCTTTTAAGGCTTGAGTCGTCGTCGGCTTATTCGCGTAAACCATCGACTTCAAAAAACCCCAATGAAAAAAATCTAATGGTGTTAAATCGCACGATCTAGGCGGCCAATTCTGATCTCCAAAACGCGAAATAACACGACCGGGAAATGACTGATGCAGCAATTGAATTGTTTCTCTGGCTGTATGACATGTGGCGCCGTCTTGTTGGAACCACATGCCCTCCACATTCATTTCTTCAATTCTAGGCAAGAAAAAACTGGTTATCATTTCACGATACCAAACACCATTGACTGTTGGCGCTTGACCTGCCTCACTTTTATAAAAAAAAGGTCCAATGATTCCTCCAGCCCAAAAACCACACCACACAGTGACACGTTGAGGATGCATTTGCTTCTCGTGAATCACTCGATTTTCCTCACCCCAAATGCGACAATTCTGCCTATTGACGAAGCCATCAAGATGAAAATGGGCCTCGTCACTGAAGATGATTTTATCGGCAAAATAAGCATTTTCATGTTGTCTCTCCAATACCCAATTAACGAACTCCCTTCGCTGTCCATGGTCAGCTGGCTTCAGTTCCTGAGTCAATTGAACTTTGTATGCATGAAGATGCAAATCTTTCGTCAAAATTCGCTGCAAAGTGGATTTGGAGACACCAATTTGCTGAGCTCGGTGTCGAATTGAGGTGGATGGAGTTTGAGCGACATCATCACGTACAGCTGCGACATTTTCGGACGATCGACCTGGTCGATGGCGCGTTGTTGTCTTTACATCACTAACAGACCCAGTTTTGGCAAATTTATCCACAGTTGACTCTTTTGGAGCATTATTGTGACCCCAAATTGATCGCAATTTGCGAACTGTAGCCGCAAAACTTTCACCATTTTGGTAAAACAATTTCACAATGAGAATGCATTGTTCATTCGTGTAGCGCTCCATTTTTACTAACCTCGTACCTTCTACTAGCAAACAATAACAACTGTTCAAATGTCAAACAATGACACTTCGAATGTTGCCAGATTTAAAAATTGCGTTCTTCTTGGGACACCCTTTATATATCAAAGGAACATACCAAACGTAGGGTACGATTTAAATTTTAATCGGTCCTTACTTATGCGGAAATAAACTAAATTGTTTTAAAAAATTCCGTCATTGATAAGTAATCTTTGGACAACTTATATTTCATTCCTAGTTTCTTTTGACATATATGAAAATATAAAAAATATTATTGTTATTGACGGGTTCATTGTGATAGGGACAGGTCTTGGTAACGGTTTTTCATATGAAAAGGACGGGTCACTTTAACATAGGCTTGTCCCAGAAAGCAGCAAGTTGCCCCCTGTGACTTGTTACAGGACTGGTCTGAAAGAACATGTCACACAACTAACGCCAAAGAACATATCACAGAACCAACCTAAAAGAACGTTTCATGGCTCTTAAACCGGTCACATGGTACGGCCCTCTTCATACGAATCTCGTGATATGTACTTTCGGAACCGGTCCAGTTTTTACTTATCACGGCACAGGTTCCAAATCTCAGCTAAACCATATTCGCCCGCAGGTTACTTAAATATTCTTTATGCATAAGTTAACAACAAAATCAAAAGGGATTTCAACTGATTTTGATTGCTTTGTTTATCAAATTGCCACTTGTTGTTTCACTTAAGTAAAAATAAGAAATGTAAAATAAACACATATTGATTGATGGCTTTATGTAGAAAGGGCCTAACTCAATTTTTGCTTAAAATACATTACAAGAAAAAAAATTAAATTACATCCAAAAAAAAAAAATGTAAGACAGAAAATTTATTTGAATATACCACACAAAAAAAAGAACGGACAGCAATGTAAATGAGAAAATGCTTGATAATACGTCAAACCGCATTTTTACAAAGTACGTCTTATTTTAAATTTACACTGACAGAATAAAATTAAAAAATTCTGTTATTTTTACCAAAAGAGTTTGTTTAAATACAAAATCATTTCAATAAAAAATTACAAGAAATTATTTAAAATTTATTAACACACAGAAAATAAAAATATCTACATTTGTTTGTGTTGTGTTTTGTAAAATTACATATAAATAAAAAAAATTCAATTTGAAAACCAACCCACAAAAATCGCTTTTTTCCACGTTTTGTCAGTTAAAAATGTATGGTTATTTTAAACGACTTTCGATTACTTTTCTACGTTTGCCGATTATTAAACAACGATTGAAAATAAACAACAAATTGGGCTGAATATATTGAAAAATCAATAGTCCTCTTTTAAATTATTTTTTTTTTTTGATTTTTTTGTTCATTTTCAATTAAAACTTTAATGAATTAAATTTTTAATTAATAATGAACTTGGTGAAAAAAATATTCTAGTTTACAATAAATACTATTTACAAAATATAAAACACACAGTTATTTAAATTGCAAAATTATATCTAAAAACCCTAAGCAAAAAATAAAATCTTTATTAAAAATATTTTTAATGTTACGCATATTAATAAAAGCGTCATAACTAATCTTTTTTTAAGATCCATTGTTTGGATTTACAAAAACAACACACTCTATGTAGTGTGAGTGTATACACATCAGTGTTGCCAGATAAGGGGATTCGGCTTCAGATATGAAAATTTACCCACCATACCAAATGACTTGAGAAAAATATTATTATAAGCTTACAAACACAAGCCGTACGCTTGAAAAAGATTTGAGAATATATTGAAAAGGCTATCGTAACAATTGTAGAAAAATTAAAACGGAACCCTCGTGAAATATTATGTGTGAATGATTACTATAAGCTTATCCTTGCAATTGTAGAATGAGCTTACAAAAATAATATATTATAAATAGTTGAAAAAGAGAAATCATAATTATTTTCTTTAATTTAATTTATTTTTTATTTTAATTTTAAAAATAAATAATAATAACTCATTTTAAATATAAAAAATAATAATTCATTTTAAATATAAATAATAATAATTAATTTTAACCATAAATAAAAATAATTAAATTTAATATGCAATTGCACCTTCACTAACATACATAAAATTTACAACTAAATGCACACGCAAAACAAGTTTGACAAATTTAAAGAAAAAGTAATGGCACTTGTTGTATGCATTATAAGCGTAGAACAAAGACAACAAGACTAGAATGTATTGAAAAATATTTCTATTTCAATCGTCATATTGCGTTGTTGTTGTATGTTGTTCATAAGCATACTTGAGAAAAAGTTATGTATAATAATCGTTTCTCAAGCATTGTTAAATACTGCTTGTGAATTCACATTTTTTAAAAATTATAATTAGCGAAATTAAAGCTTAAAACACACTATTAATATAAGCTTATTCTCAAGTTGTATTGCAGTTTGATTGATAAATGGTATATTGGGTATTGATAAAAAATAATAAATATTGATAGATTTTTTAAATCGATAATCGCAAGCAATTTCTGTTAAATTAATTTTAATTTTATGAATCTATGAATATATTTTCATCACTTCATATCAATAATTCAATTTTGATTCGATTGAATAATTTGTCTTGTGATTCTGTTTGGGAACGATTTTTGGTTATTTGATTTGTTATAATTTAGTCAACTTAATTGATTCATTAAAAGAATGAACAAAAATCAAGTTGATGTTCTGAATTTGATGTTAATTAAAAAAAGCAGAAAATTATTCAAGCAATAAACAGAAATTTGCAAATCGGTTCATTAAAAATTGAATCAGTTTTAAAAACTAAATCAAGGAATCATGTTTTTAAATGTATACTTTAAAAGTTAAAAAATTTTTAAAAATTTGAATTTCTTAAAATTTGAATTCTTTTATGATACCACCCTTATTTTAGCAAACAAAATCATCAAAAAATCAATTTAAGAAAAAAAAGGAAAATTTAATTATTTAACAATTTGTTAATGATTATTGGGTATTTTAACATTGAAAAATGGGAACATTACATTACACACAAACCTATGAATATTGGATAAAAAAATATTGAAAATTTGATTAAACTTTTAATTGATTTGAATCTGGAACTTTAATAAAAAATTTAATTAAAATTCAATTGATTTCATGATAGAATTCCAAATTAAAAATTTTACTAAAATTTTAATTAAAGTTATAATTGATATAATTTATTGAAAATGTTGATGATTTTTATTAAAAATTTAATTGATAAGATTAAAAAAATAATTGAAAATTTCAAATTATTTTAAAAAAAGAATTAATTGCATGTAAACTTGACTGTTTATAAAAAACGACTTTTTCTAACAAAAATAACTAGTATTAGTAGTAAATTTTAGTTTCATTATATAACCACTTATTTGGTAATAATATTATTTGCTGGGAATTAATAAAATTTTCAGTTAAGGCCTTTTAACATTAGGTATGCGATGTGAAGTCTGTACAGTTTTATGTACTTCGTATGTTTAAAAATAGAAAATAAAATCAAATGGTTGTCTTATGAATAGTACAACCCACAACAGGATTATAGAAAATTATTTTATGTGGAGCAATTGAAGTTGCAGATAAAAATATAAAAAAATATTAAATTGATTTCATTTATTTAACAACCAATAATACTACAGAAGATTGGCTTTGGACAAAACGAAATATTTTTAAATTTGTACAATAAACATATGAAAAAATATTGTTAAAATAAAAACTTTTGCACTTCATAAAGATTTTTGTAATCTTGCTGTATGTAATGAGAGTGCATATCAGTTTGTTATTCCATTTGTAACATATTTAAATATGGGTAGATGTTCCCATAAAATAATTTTATAAAATAAATTCATGATAGTTTAAGAATATTGTGCGATGATCGTTTGATTATCCAACAATCACGAGATAAATACTCAAGCGAATATTTTGTTATCCTACCAAGTTTTAGGGTATTGAAAAAAATAAAAAAAATTTATACAATATGGACTATTTTATTACTCCTCTATTTGCTTTGTATGTTTTATACTACGAATTAGTGTTGCGCCCAGTTTCATTTATGCAATAAAATTTTCCACATAATTTGTTTATTTTTATTCAATATTTTGCGATACTGTAAAACATTGTGCAGGGTATTTAAAAATTCGCCACAGCCAAATAAAGTGCTTGTTATATTTTTTTGTTTCCATGCATAACCTTTCGAGGGAAAAGTAAGATACGTAAAAGCTGATTTTAATATGTTTCATGAACATTTTTATAAGTCTGAAGAAAAGACTATCCATTTAATATTCGATGATTGATTATGTTAATCTTTTGCAATTGTATAGAAATTGTTTTTCACAAAATAACACATACAAAAAAAAAACAAAAAAGTAGATCAATCATTATAATAAGTAAATAACATTCCTTTTGAACATATGTGTATGTACAAAAGGATATTAGGGTCGAACATTTGTAATAAATGATAGTGTGTACTCGTAGCGGACACATTTCATATCGCGGATAATGATAAAAAATTTTCGGACATATTACTCAATAGAAAAAATGGTATATACCAAGTTCTGCATTCAAGATTTTTAATTATTTCTGTTTTCTTGTTTTAAAGCACAAAATAATTTATTTGTATATATGTATGTTACCTTCTTCGAAAAAAGGGACCTAGTGTGTGAAAACGAAGTTTTGAGAAAAGCGCATTTAAAGTTTTATAACGCATTATCACTGTGACACCTTCAGTTATGAGATGCGATTTGGTATGGTTAGTTATCATTGGGTGCCGACCTTGGTGACGTCATGCCAATGTGATGACGTATTTTTTCGCTTTTACTGTGACAATACCTTTGCTATTGTTGCAAAACCAAAACAAGTAAAATTTTTAAGGTTTTTCTCATTTTTATCGCTTTTCCCAAGTTCGTTTTGTACGTTTTTATGGGGTAAATAAATTTTTATCAGAAATCTAACTCATTTCATCTTATTCTACACCATTTTAGGTACCAGAATCCACTCTTAATCTCTTCTCTCGGAGAAGGTCACATATTGCACGCAGAGAAAAAACATGGTTGTGGCAATCATATTCGAAGAGCATCATATATTATTGGGTTTATTGTTGTGCCAACCATAGTCGTACTATAATATGGTTATCATATTATGATAATAAAATAGCCATATTTTTACCATAATATAGTCCCTACAGTTATATTATGATTTAAAAGTTACCATATTATGTTTCTAAATAGAAATATTACGATATTGAATTTATCATAATATGATATTATGCTCAATATGTTATCAAATTTTATGGTCCTCCATAATTACATTATGATTCCTGGATTACAATTATATGATCCCTACAATAATATATATATGATCATTCTTATTATTTTATGATTATTAATATACATAATATGACTATATAATATTTCCAAGAAATGTTTTTCTTAAAAAAAAAATGATATGAAGGACTTTTTGAAGAAAAATTGTTAAGGAATAATCATAGATTCTAAGAACTTTTCTTTCAAGAAAACTTTGATTCTGTGGAATTTTTAACAAAAATACTTAATTTTTATTTTATAATTTAAGGACTTTTTATAATTTTGTAGCAAAAACAACTGACTGGACTGATAAGATTTTGATTTTTATAAAAACAAAACAATATTATGATTGTAAATGTAGAAGTTATGCTTTATTTGATGTACAATATTTTAATGATTGTTGCCAGCATTTTATGATTGCATAATAATCATATTTTTTCATAACCAGAATTTTTGTTACCACATTATGATTAGAGCCAATCATATTATAAAATAAAAGGTGGCAATCATAAAATAGTAAAATATTTACAATAATAATGATGGTAGCGATCATCTTTATGGTTAAAAAACCAATAACTTGATTGTGACAACCATACACGATTGCAGCAAGCACATTATAGTAGCAGTGATCATGTTGCAACCATGTTTTTTTCTGCGTGTGAAGATGATTTTAAAAACAATTTACTACAAAGTACCGACAATAAATGTAACGGTCACTATTTACTGTTAATTTGTGTATGCTTTTAAAAAGAAACCAAATTTTATAAAAAAACAAAAAACAGCATTATTCGATTACTTTTTGCAGTAAAAGTAATAAAATATAATTTTGTTTAAAAATTGTGCTCACGAGAAGAAAAAATAAAAAAGTGAAAAAAACAATGCAAAGTAGCAGAATTAGTAAACAAATGTCATTGTAATTTTTAAGCCATATTCACAATACTGGAGTACTAAACTCGGCATAGTGCCATATCTATTTAGTACAATCCACACTGCAGCGTGGATTACCCCAGAATTGTAAATGAACCTTTATATATAATTTTAATTTTTTTTAAATTAACTTACGTAATTAATTATAAAACTATTTCGAATTTAGTATGTCCTTTTTTCAAAGTTTGTCCTCAGTGTTTTACAATTCTAAATTTTGTGAATTCAAATATTTTCCTATATTATTTGAAAGTTATGTAGATTCTTAAAACTACTACTATTTTTAATAAAAAAACTCTTCTAGAATTTTATAGAATTTTTTATAGGACAAAGTCTTCGTCCTCTCTGGTTTTCATTAAAATAAGTTCTTGGATGAAAAGTATATGGCAACCTCGGCCAAGTAACACATATTATGTACCAAGTTATTTTATGTAAAAATCTTTTTTATAATCATACAAATAACAGAAAATGTTATTAAAAATTAATAAAAAATTTATTAAACTGCTGAAATTAGCAAATGTTTTGCTAAAAAATGTCCTCTTAGAAATTCAAATTTACCATAGTTTCTCTATAACTATATATATTTGGATCAGTGGACCATTACAAATATAAATAATTGCCTGCATTTTTCAAACCAAGCATTGAGTTTGTAAAAATGATGACGCTTGGTTAAATAACGTTAGCAGTTGGAAGATTTCCATCTAGAGCCCGGTTACAGTAATATTTTTTTATTGGATTTTAAATTTTTATAATATTTATAACGTGAAAAGAGTATAAGAAGTTTATGCAGTTGAAGTTATTTGCCAGCGCTTTTCCGTTTGTATTTTGCTTATTCATATATAAGTGGCAACATAATGCTCGATTTTGGTTTCCAGATTTGAATTTGAATAAATGTGTGCATATTTATTAAAGGTTTTATTTCATCTCATCTGTTAATTTTTTGTATTATTTTTTTTAAGAGTTGTTATATAAATCTTAAAAAAGCAATCCTTTCTGAAATAACACAGTAGGATTTCTTTTTCATGAATTTGTCCAAAGAGTGATTTGAAATAAAACTACTTCTCCATTTTTGTTAAAGAAAGAATTGAAATGATATAATTTAAAATATATTTATATGTACAAGCTACCAAAAATCTTACAATGCACTATGGTTCAAAAGCCCAGTTTTTGGCCAAAAGTCCGTAAGTGAATAAAACTTTAATTTTTTTGTTATTTTAATACTATTTTATTTCAAATTAAAATAAATTTATTTGTATATGATGTATTATGTATATATGTGACCGCGCATAGAGAACGGGACCTAAGGATAAAATAATCAATTTTCACTTTTTTTTTTTTTGATGTGGACAACATCTGAGAATCGAATGAGACCGATCCCATGCCCCAAAAGTGTTCCCTCCCAGAGATATGCGCGTTTTATGAAAGTGAAGTCGACGAATCTAAGCGCAAATAGAAAGGGACCTAACGGTAAAATTTATTTATTTTCATTTTTCCCCTACTAAATTAACAAAATAACTTGATTTTACGAAACTACAAAAAATTTATTTTTTTCCTTACGAACAATTTAAAAAAATAGAAAAATCATTTTCTTGCGAATTGGTTCCTTAGAACTTTTCGGTACCGGTCCTTTATTTTTTTTTTCGATTTCTTCTTAACTTCTGCTGCCTCCACTACTTGAGGATTGTCCACTTCCCCCGAATCCTCCTCTTCGTTTCCATTTCCAGAGACCAAAGGAAGAGGAGCAACCGAATCTTTTTTTGAATCGTCAAAACATAAACCCCGGATCTCTTTATACAGGTACCATTGACGCTTCATCGATAACCCTGGTGACGGAATTATAATTGGTTTGTCATCGAAACTGGTATTTTTACTCATATGTATGTTTTCATTTATGCTGGCTAAATTCGCAAACAGTTTAAATTGCACTGGTGACTGAGCAATAAATACAAAGTGATGATACTTCGATATTCCAATTAAAGTTTTATATTAAGTGGAGAATGATCAGAATACACCTTCAATGCTGCTTATTTTTCAACTTCAGTAACGTTTACTGTATTAACAGCATCTTTTACAAGATTTCGACACAATTCGCACAAATCGTATGCCGACTTCATAGTGACGATGTGGGGACAATATTTCTTCCACAGCGTTTGGAAAGTGCGAATTTTTACGATTTTACCACCCGGTTCGGCGCTGTTGGTATATCTAGTGTATACAGAAGTCTTACTTTCAGTAGTTGGAAGTTTCAATTAACGATAATCACGATGATTTGGTTGACGTCCAGGTAAAGTGATAGCAACAGTTTCAGCAAAATGGCAGATAAATGAAACAATTTCTTTTTTTTTTCCAAAGTAGTTAAAGCATCTCTACGATTAATTTTATTCGTCATGCCATGTTCGCGTGGATAAACACCATTTTTGTCGTAATGTTCGATTAAATTTTTGTAGCATTTAATTCCCATTGTATACAGGAAGAAGTACATATCACGGCATATCGGCAAACTTCGAAAATAATATATCTGATTGTACAGTTTCTTCATAGCTCGCGATCGATCACCAACTTTTGACCTGAGCATTGCATCGTAACGGTGAGCTGCCAGATGTGCGAGAATAATTAAATCTTGGGATTCCTTATCTAAATTCATGAAAGACGTACGAAAATCAACAGCCATCTTATTAGGGATCACTTCATTGCATTGATTTGAACAACACGGAGGTATTTTTGAACCATACAGTCGAGGAACTACCTTTTCTTCGTGTAAATCAAAATCAGATTTATCAAGGTACATATTATCGGTATCATCTTCAGAGTCACTATCCGATAATTCTGAGAAGATATCGTCATCATCCTCGTCATCAGGGAAGCGATAAAGTAAAT
Source organism: Eustalomyia histrio (assembly GCA_949748255.1). Lineage (NCBI taxonomy): Eukaryota > Metazoa > Arthropoda > Insecta > Diptera > Anthomyiidae > Eustalomyia > Eustalomyia histrio. The sequence continues at coordinate 210,824,338 of OX456523.1, read as the reverse complement.
TTACTTCTTCGAATTCGTCCACCATTTCATCCTAAAACAAACAGTAAGAATGTTATTAGTTTTAAATTATTTTCGCGAACAACATAATAAGGTTATGTGGAAAAATTTTCGTACTAACAGAGTGATATTCACGATTTTAAATAATTATAAATGAGTATTTATTATAATTCACAATTAATAATTTAAGAAAATAAAGCTGGATTCGACAAAACGCGAACAAAATTGATATCAAACTCATGGAAACAGCGTGCTAGGTAGAAAAGAGTAAAAACCAACTACACAAAACAAGAGGTAGGGACGACCTATGCGCGTTTTCAAGGTTGACCAACACGTTGCTGACGTTATGAGATGTTTCGCTTTCAAATGAGACCAATACCAACACGCTCAGTGATGGTACACCAAAGATATACGTATTTAAATATTTAAAATGGCTCTCCTGAACAAAACCGGTTTTCACCCTTAGGTTCCTTTCTATTTTGCGCGTCACATATAATGAATGTATATTAAAAATATTAAAAAAATAAATAAAACAAAATGTATACATTTAAGTATTTAAATTTATTTTCTTCATATTTTAATGTTTTCTATGACTTTTTTGATAGAAATCTTAAGACAAATGTAGTACTCCGATCGAAGTGTATTAATTTAAATAACAATTTAAACCAAGATTTTGTATAATTTGCATAAAACAATTTAATTATTTCAATCCAAATTTTTTAATTGTAATTCACTTACTTAAGTTAGACTTTCACCTTCCCATTTTACGGCCAATTTTGAGCATACAAAATGCACTTTCCCTAAAATTATCATTAAAACAGCATAATTTCCTAAAGTTCGGAGTTTTTAAAGCAATAGCTCCATGTAACAAAAAAAAATGTTAATTTTTTTGTAAAGTGCAAAAATTCACACGGAAAGCCAAGTGGAATTAAAATTTGCATATCCTGGTCTACTCATTACTGTAAATGTTATACTGTCAAGACGATGCAAACTTTTGGTAAACCAAACCTATCGTTGGAATAAGTTTTTTTAAACTTCCAATAGCTTCTTAAAACTGGTGTGCAGTTAAAAATTTGGAAACTCGAGAAGTCTAACTAAATAAGTGTTACAATTTCTGGCATAGAAATTTTTTTCAAAAATTTATTGAACAAAAAAAACGAATAAACCTAATAAAATGGTTACTAATCACTTAAATCTACTACAGAATCTTAAGACCAAAGAGTGGCAAACCAAACCATAATTCCTCCACAATTAATAAATATTTTCAAAAGCATCTTTCTTTTATCTTGGTCTACTAAATCTGATGTTTGTCTAACCTTTTACAGCGTATGTGCATACAGAAAACAGATTACTGCTGACAAACAAATTAGGTGGAACCGAGAAAACACTTCTATATATATTGAAAAACTGATTTTTAAAAATTCAATGAACAATTTTCTTAAGGTCTTAAGATATAGTCTTTTTAAAACTTTTTTAGTAGTCAGTTCTGGATGTTGAATCCAGATTTTCAAGAAATCTGCTTAGTGACGTGATTCTTCGAGTTTCTAGTATTATTTCTAATTTCTTTGCGCATTCCTCCAACGGTGCTTTGAGACATGCAGAACTATGCTTTCTTATTCTCTTTGAATTTTTTTTTTCGCTAAGAATTTGATTGATATTTGTATAAGAAATATTATGTTACGTGCTGCATCTTTTAGGTTTAGAACACTGGTAGAAATATGACATTCTTAAATTAAGAAAAAAATTCTTGAATGTAGAATGCAAAAATTTTCAAGTTTCAATCTTAAAATATTTTTTAGTAAGATTTACATTCTTAAATTTAAGAATTAATTCTTGATTTGTAGAACGCATTCTAAAAATCAAGAACGTTATCTTAATTTTAAGATTGTATTCTTCAATTTAAGAACGTGATCTTTAATTTTTAGAACACATTCTTAAGTTCAAGAACGAAATCTTAATTTTAAGATTGTATTCTTGAATTTAAGAACATATTCTTAAAGTTTAGATTTAGTACTTGATTTTTTAGAATTTGACATTAAATTAAAGCGTGTTGTGTCATAAATTGCAAAACGCTGACCGAAGAACACGTGTTTAATAAAAGTGAAAACTTAGAGAAAGACATAATTGAAGATCAGAACTTAGGGGAAGTACTTCTTATAAGTGTACCTGTGAGTGAAAACTTTTTGACGCTGGCTGATGGACAATATCATATGAGCCAGCACTCCGGAGGAAATTGAATCGGAGTTGTCGGACGACACATTGTTAAAAAACCTTTTACAAGAGTTTCAAATGGAGTCTGTTTTCAGGTATCTTAAGGGTAAGTATTCCGTCATATACATTTATTTATAAACAATAAGAAAAACGTGAATATTAAAAGAAATGGCGTGCTAATACAATATTGTTTACATTCACATACATACTTGCCTGCATAAAATAATTTAATCAGCTGTTATTGGACATTGCATTTAATTTGTTTCAGACTGCGAAGTGACTTTTAAAAGTTTGCAATACATGAAAAAGGACGACATAAAAGAAGCAATTCCTCTTCTGGGACTTCGAATGGAGTTTCGTGAAAAGTGTTTCGCGTGGGAAAAGAGGGAGGTAATTACAAAAAAAAAAAAAAAACTCACAAACACCACTAATAATTTCGTTTTTAGTTTGGAATAGACGAGGATATGCTCTCAATGCCATCGAAGATAGGTGATTGCTGAAAAATTGTAGAGAACCAATTTCACACCAACATCTCAATTAACTTTTTTCTTAGCCCTCCTTTACATTAAAATCCAATCAATAATGGAAAGAAATTTTAAGTATGTATTATATTATTGCGTTTTCTATTTTTTATGTTAATACAGTATATAAAAAAATAAATTATTGCGTTTTATTTCGACATTCAAATTCAAAATCAAATTAGCATTTTTAACAAGAATACATTCTTAAAACCGATCTCAAATCAAGAACTTCATCAAGATTATATTCTTAAATGTTTAAGAATATATTCTTGATTTTCAAGATTGTGATTTTTGAAATGCGTTCTTAAAATAAGAATTTTTTCAAGATTGTGCTCTTGAATGTGATCTTAAAATAAGAATTTTTTTCAAGATTGTGTTCTTGAATGCGATCTTAAATTAAGAATTTTTTCAAGATTGTGTTCTTGAATGCGATCTTAAAAAATTAAGATTTTATTCTTAAATTAAGAATTTTCGTATTTAACAGACTATTAAGATTGAAATGATTTGATTTTGGACGTAAAATCTTGATTTTAGCACGTTTTTTCTATGAGTGTATGGTCGAAATTTGCGAAGTTTTTCCCACTGAGAATGAACTTAAGGTAATTTTGTTAAACATTTAGGCTGAGTTTCAAAACGTCATTTGTAATGTAACTGAACAAAGTCATGCATTGGTAAATATAAAAACCTAAATGTAAATTAAAAGTTATCGATTCGCATTCAAAAACAAACTGCGCTTGCGTAAAACATATGCAAAGTGATTTTATAACAAAGTAAACAAGCACTTTTTTGCTTTGTATCGAAACAGTATTAAAACCGCTTTGATGTTTTGGAACTCACCCGTTATTACAAAATAATTATAAATATTTTATCGTCAATAATATATGATTTTTTTAAAAAAAGGACTACTATTATATTCCACGAATGGGGTAAAAAAATCCCAGCGGAAAGTTGTATTCAAAATATCGAAACAAAAGAAGCAAGAAAGCCAAACTGAAAGCGTCATCATTCAACAGTAGTAGCGTAGATACAAGCACACTTCATTTGGATGAAGAAGAAATTGCTGACACAAAAATTGGGTCAACAAATCAAATGCAAAGTTCGGAAATTGATGAATGTGTTGCTGCAGCTTATAAACTATCATTGAGCAGAGATAGAGCTAATTGGGAGGAAGTTTGTCATAAATGGAAATTCACATACAGTATGCGCCAGAAAGATTTGGAAAAAATGGGAAGTCTTGAGTTACTACGCAGGTGGCCAAAACTCAGTCATTCAAGAGCGCCGGAATTGGTAAGATATCTAAATAATACAGTTTGATAAACACTTCCAATCGTATGAAGTTGGTTCTTTACTGAATGAAATTCATAATATTAAAATTTTTGATTTTGTTAGCCCTCTTTACATTTATATCCAATCAATAATGGAAAGACATGTGTTAGACCTAAGCTGATATAATTTTAAGTATGTATTATATTATCGCTCTTTCTCTTTTTTCAAATATATATATATATATATATATATATATATATGCATTGCCCATACTTTGAAGACATCTGTATATACAGCCAAAAAAGTCCTTATAATATGCGCTGTATCCAGTAAACTGTCTTTAGTGTATACAGTAGATTAATTAAAAGTTTAAGGACAGTCCCCAAAGTAACAAAATGTCTTCATAGTAACTTGTGGAACGAAAAACCGACCCCGCAAAATGCGCCGTGCATATATATATATATATATATATATATATGTGCATAGCGCATGTTGCGGGGACGGGTTTTCGTTCCACAAGTTACTATGAAGACATTTTGTTACTTTGAGGACTGTCCTCAAACTTTTAATTAATCTACTGTAAACACTGAAGACATTTTACTCTATACAGCGCATATTACAGGGACCTTTTTGGCTGTATATACAGATGTCCTCAAAGTACGTGAAATGCATATATATATATATATATATATGTAAATATATATATATGTAAATAGAGTATATAAAAAAATAAATTATTGCGTTTTATTTCGACATTTAAATTCAAATAGCATTTTTAACAAGAATACATTCTTAAAACCGATCTCAAATCAAGAAAGATTATATTCTTAAATTTTTAAGAATATATTCTTAATTTTCAAGATTGTGTTCTTGAATGCGTTCTTAAAATAAGAATTTTTTCAAGATTGTGTTCTTGAATGCGATCTTAATATAAGATTTTTTTCAAGATTGTGTTCTTGAATGCGATCTTAAAAAATTAAGATTTTATTCTTGAATTAAGAAATTTCGTATTTAACAGACTATTAAGATTGAAATGATTTGATTTTGGACGTAAAATCTTGATTTTAGCACGTTTTTTCTATGAATGTAGGGAGTTTAATAACGAGTCTTAGATCTAGTTCAAAGTTTTTAAATACCAGATCAATGTCTTCTGGTGTTCTTTGCGGAATTTTATCTAAAGATTTGGTACTTTGTAACAGCTTAGCCTCCGCCTCCGATACCCCTTTTGTTAACCACATCAGCCGCCAATGCTATCGGCTTCAACTGGATGGCCTAAAATTTATGACCCAATCCGAAGTTGCAACTTTTGCAAATGACGAAACTGTGGAATTTGTTTCAATTTATCTGAAGTAAAGAGATACAGAATATATATAGAGATCCCATGGAATGCAGTACTCCTCAAAAATTTGGAATATTTGTCACTAGTTTACAATAGACGATTTACTGTATAAATTTATCATTAGCGAAGGGGCCCATTATCTTGCGTGCACCAAGAGTCATTACAAGCATTTGTAGTCACTGCATGGTGCGCCATTTACGCCAGAAGTGTCATCGGACCTTTTTTGAAGATACCATGGGAAGCACAGTTATTGTGATTGGTGAACACTGATTAACGAGTTTTTATTGCTACAAATCGATAAATTGGAATTGGAGAATGTATGGTTGCAACAGGACGGCATAACTGCTGACGCAGCTCGTGCGAAAATAGATATTTTGAAGGATGCGTTTCAGAGTCGTCTAAAATACAATGGCAGCGCAATTTTAACTGATATATTCTTAAAAACTTAATGGAAGAAAACTTAAAGATGAAAATATACATTTAAATAAAATTACTTATTTCGCTTCATTTTTTAGATATAGGAAAACAACATCGGATAAATGTTTTGGCCCACCCTTTATAAGAGTGTAAGAAGATCTTTCTTGCAATATAACTTTTCTCAGAACGCCTTAAAGTAGATAACGATTTTTCGGTATATTTAAATTTCAAAAGTTTGAAAATCATTGGTTTTTTTTTATAATTTTCGGTGCGTTTGTGTGTAATTGAGTACACAATTCTTTAATTAAGCATAGACCAGAATAAATTTAAGCACCAAAAAGTAATGTTTAAATTTTATAAAATCTCTAATACCTAGATAGACTGACTAGAATTGGCTGTTCTAAAAAATATAATGTAACGTAGGGAAGAGAGACTAAATTTGATTTAGACAGTTTTCATTATAAAAATACCAGTGGTACTGGAGAATTGAGGTAAAGTGCAATATCAATTAAGGAGTGTCCCTTTTTGTGTATTCTCAGATTTTGTGTATATGATGGAGGAGGCAAAATTAGAAAACTTTCTCTTATAAATATAGCGTGATCCATTTCGAGGTTCCCTACTTTTTTAAATAAAAAAAGCACAGAAAGTTCAAATTTAATGGGGAATGTTTATTATCATTTGAAATAACATTCTTTGGCATTTATTTTTTTTATCAAAACGTCGCAGATAGTCCATCCGTTGAGTCCAATTTTCGATGACTCGTTCGAACGTTTCGACTGGTAACTTGCGAATAACACGCGTGATGCTTTCCTCCAAGGCCTGAATCGAAGCGGGTTTGTCCGCATATACTTTACATATCCCCACAAGAAAAAGTCTAACGGTGTGATATCACACGATCTTGGTGGCCAATCGACCAGCCCAAAACTTGAAATTATGTGCTCACCGAAATGTTCTATCAATAAATCCATTGATTGATGCGATGTGTGGGAAATGGTGTCTTGTTAAAACCAAATGTCGCCGATATCACGAGCTTCAATTTCAATCAAACATCAAATAGTCGGTTACCATGGGACGATAGCGCCGAATCGACTCTTCACGGTCTTCGTGTATACTCTCTGGTACGGCTGATATATTTTCTTCACACTGTGCTGGACGTGGTTTATTCGGTCGAATATTATCCAATAATGAATACTGGGTCTCAAATTGGGTGATGGTGTTGCGAATAGTATGCTCAGTGAGCCGATTATGTTGACCATAAGTTGAGCAGAGTGCACGAAACACATTCCTCACAGAACGTGAGTTTATGTAATAAAGTTGAACGATTTGTAAACGTTGTTCAGGCATTAGTCTTTACATTATGAAATGCCACACAATACTAAACAAAAATAACATGACAGCATGACCCGACTCACATATGATCTGTCAAAAAAAGGCTATTGAAAAAAGTATCTCTACTTGGATCATATATATTGGTCCAGGATTATATTCTGGATGGTAAAAATTACGTTCAAAGTTTAAAATTTTTAAAATAGGTTTCATTTAACACTTACTTAAAGCAGCTTTTTAATCTTTAAACTCACCTATCATTTATTTAAATTTGAATCTTATAGAACTCATAAAGGAATTATCCTTGTATGTTATGGTGATCATGTCTTTCTCTGTCTTCCTGTACAACATCCAATAAAACTGTATTTTTTATTTTTACAAATTTGATATTAAGTTGAATATAAATATTTTTTTTTAAATTTTAGAATACAGCTAAATAAATATAAAAGTAAAGCAACAATGATAGTCATAATTATTTTATTATCCTGTAGGAAAACATAAAATTTAAATACTCGATATTGTTAGCAAATAACTAAATACACGCTTATCAACATACTTCTGTCGCACCTGTTGCCATTTACTTTTACTACTTTTTTTTTTAATAAATGATTAATAGTATTCTTGTACACGAAATCGGTGTATGTATTTACATAAAAATATTAGTAATATTTCTAATGCAATATTTTTCCATTTATATTTTTCAATACTTTCTCCAAATCGACTAACTATGGTTGCAAAAGAAGCTATAAAAAATAAATTTTTTCGATATCTGTTAGGATTTTGTATCTATTTATGTGAATAAATTCTAAAAATTTCGTAAAAATAAAAACGAATAAATTAATAGTATTTGTTGTTGAAAATTGTTACCAAAGGTGGAATGATCGTTCCATATTGAGAGCTGCCTCCCATAGTAAAGTCCTTTCTGAATCTGGCTTAAATGGCTTAAATTTGTGCTATAAATTTTACATGAAATCATAAACATGGCCTCTTAATTTAATGAATATCTGAACATTTTTGTGGCCAGTCCCATATAAAAACACTTTCTCGTAATTTTCTTCATTGTATGTTTTGGTTAACTTGGTTAAGATTTATATTTTGTATTCTGTATATAAGAAAAATAATCAAGATTCTTTCCAGGCATTGAAATTTGATCCAATCTATACTTTTTATACCCTCCACCATATATGGTGAGGGTATATATAAGTTTGTCATTCCGTTTGTAATATGTCGAAATATAGGTTTAAGACCCCATAAAGTATATATATTCGTGATCCTTATGCAATTTTAAGTCGATTTAGCGATGTCCGTCTGTCTGTCCGTCTGTCTGTCTGTCTGTTGAAATCACGATCACGACGCGAAGACGCAAGCGGGGTGCCTATTTTTACCCAGATTATTGAACATCCTCCCGAGCAGTTTGGTATTTAAAATGAGCAAAATCGGCCAAGCGGTTCAAAAGTTATGAGTGAAAATGTGAAGGTACCTCTAAATTTTCCATACAAATTTGTACAATTTTTCTGTATCTATTTTTTTTTCTGTTAAGTAAGTAAAAATGTTATTAAGTCTTCTTATTGTTCGATTACATTTATTGTCTTACATACTATGATAACTAAGTTAACGTAAAAATGAACAATGTTAAAGTCACTAACAGAGCAGACCTCTGTAAATAACATTGCTAAAACTAAATAACAAAAGTTCGTTACATAAATTGACAAAACATATTCATATTACAGTTCATGCAAAGTTTAGTATATACGTATATCATCTTCATCCCCTTTGGTGGAGGGTATTCAAAGTTTCGGCACAGCCGAATTTAGCCCTTTTTTACTTGTTTTTTGTGTAATGACAATAACTTCATATTTTGAGGTTGTACTGAAATGTCTGTTTTGTGATCTCATCAAGGCCTAACTAAGATCCTTTTTTTACGCAATGTTTGAAAATAACTAAGAATAAGTCAGTAGTTATTTTTGAATTTCCTTTTCAATAAATTGAATATGCTTTTATCCAAATAACTTAAAAATGCGTATTATTTTTTGATATAATTCGGGGGTTTATTGTGAAACATTGGTATGATAAAAATTTATCCAAAGTATTGTCCCTCTTCCATCTTGAATGCATCAAACCAATTTCGGAAATTCGGTTCTAAAGTGAAGCGTATTGCAGTGAGAGTATTCTTCATCTATGGAAACAAATGGTAGTCGGAAGGGGCAAAACTTTCCAAGCACTAGTTTTTAAATAATTGTTAACTGGTCTGGCAACATGCGGCCGCACGTTTACATGATGGATTATTATGGCTTTATGTCTGGTCGTATATTCAGAGCATTTTCGGGCCAATGATCGCTTCAGACGGATAAATTGTATTCAGTACAGGTCCCTGTACCAAATATAGAGCATTACCTTGGCCCTATGGATATTCGTTTTTGGTGTTTTTTTAGCTGCTTCGCCTGGCTTTATATACGATTTCTTGCACTTGATGTTATTACAGTTCAAAGGCTAAATATTATTATTAAAATATATTTGAATGTGAAATTAGCTTTAAATTTGTACAAAGATTCTGGAAGTGTGTTGAAAATTCAATAACTTAAAAGTCTGGTTATAATGATATTTTTGTACGCATAATGAACAATTTATTCCATCAATTTATTCTTAATATTGTTGGGCTTATGAGCTGCATATATTAATATAAAATAAACGAAAATAAATAGAAAATTCATTTCAATTTTATTTAATGTTTGCCATCTGAATTTTTTCTTCAACTATCTACTGCATTACATCAGTCTTCACTATCAGACATGTCTCATGCATTCATTTGATGATTTACATCAGTTTACATAACAATCTATTAAATTCATTGTAAATCAATTGAATCTTTCCAATATATTATGTTTTTTTTTCCTCTTCCTTACATGTGCAATTTTTCCAATCATCATAGATAATCTTTTCAACACATCTTTTTAACTCATAGAAGGCTACAAAATCATTTTTATTTTTTTTTTTGTTCCATACTCTGTTATAGTTTATGAATAATGCCAACATACTTGTGAAATGTTGATGTGTTAATTATAACATACATACATACATACAGAGAGATATATATATATTTGTACATGAAATCATGCATATACTACGAGTATATTACCATATATTGTCATTCATGGATAATTAAGATGAATTAACAAAAAAATTAACATTTTTATTTGGCGATCGTGCCGACTCTATTTATATCGTAGGACTCTTTTGTACCTATCCTTTTTCCAGCCACTTTCCATAGAAAACTTTATAAAAATAAAAGTACAAAGTCGATTGTTGCGTACAGTAGCTCTTTTTGCTTGGTTAAGAATTGGAAATTGGAAATTCGGTAGAACTATTAAATTTAAAAAAAATAACTTTTGCATTTATATATGACCATATCTGATAAAAAAAAAGAAACATATTACCCATATGTGACCTTCTCCGAGAAAAGGGACCTAGTGTGTGGAAATGAAGTTTTGAAAAAAGCGCATTTAAAGTTTCATAACGCATTATCACTGTGAACACACCTTCAGTTGTGAGATGCGATTTGGTATGGTTAGTTATGATTGGGTGCCGACCTTGGTGACGTCATGCCTATGTGGTGACATATTTTTTTCGCTTTTAGTGTGGCAATACCTTTGCTATTGTTGCTGCTCTGTTCGTTCTCAGCTATATGTTCGCTCTCGGCAAAGGGTTGATGTGCGTATTCTAATACGAAGAACATTGCAAAAATAACTACAAGAAAGGGAAAGAATAAAGTGATGCTTCAGTCTTATGCCAACTGTATAACGGGTGTTATCAATATCTCAGAAGTTGTTTCGCAATTTTGGTTCTTTTGTAATTTTGTTACTAAGCTGATGTTAATTTGAAGTAATATTTATAAAAAAGGATATTTCTGACAGTTTTGATGATGATTTTAAAATACTAGACTCGGTTTATGGCGATGATGAGATCGATATGACGTTATCTGAAAGTGTCGGTGCTAATACTTCGAAACTAACTGAAAATCAAAGTTTTTTGCATGATGTTTCCGAATCCAATATTATATCCGAATTGGAGGAATCCGTTGAAGATATACAAGAGTCGATGAACATCGATTTGATGTACGGAGAAAAATCCGAAGCTTGTTGTTCGAAAGAATGTAAGAATATAATTCCAGAAAATCTTGCTATACAAAGCCGGCAATTTTTTTAAGAATTAAGTAAACCAGAACAAGATTTAGTCAATTTGAGCTATTTGGAATTTCATCAACAACATTAATCGCTCGAAAACGTTTATAATACTGAAAGTCGGAAGAAATATTGCCAAAGGGTAAAAAATAAATCCAGAGTTGATACAATGTATTTATTTCGTGGCATTCATATTTGTAGAAAGATGTTTTATTTTATTTACCAGGTTGGTTTAAAACGTTATACAAATTTGATTCGACATAGTGATAATGTTGGCTTTTCTGAACGAAAACATGAACTAAGTGGCAAGTTTTCACAACGGCAATCGCGGGTGTTATCACCGGAATCACTTACTCGTATCGTTCAATTTATTCAAAGTTCTGCTGAAAAATTCGCAATGCCTCTTCCTGGTAGAATGCCAAACTACAAAGACTGTAAAGTAATGCTGCTACCATCCAATTGAAGCACAGGATCAAGAGAAAAAGAAAGTTGAAGTCAAAACGCCGAAAAAAGAAAAAACTGAAATTGTCAAGAAAATCGGAGTACCAGATCACGAAACACCGAAAAAAGTCCAAACTCCAAAAAAATTCGAAGACTGACGAAAAAAAAAACAATTTAAAAAGAAAAAATCAAAAGAAGTAAAATTTTTATGTTTTTCTCATTTTTATAGATTTTCCCAAGTTCGTTTTGTTCCGTTTTATGGGGTAAATAAATTTTTATCAGAAATCTATTTATGTTCACATATGAAATCATTTGGAATATGGAGTCAGGAGAAAAAATCTAAAAAATTAAATCGAATAAAAAATTACTTAAATTTTAATGCGAACAAAAAAGTTCAAAACTGACCAAAACCTTCTCTTTTTGACCTTTTACGACCAATGGGATACATATGTCCCACATTGTATTAGTATTATGTAAAAAATGCAATGAACCAATTCCAAACATCTCTCAAAACTTAAAAAATTTGACTATGTCCTAACCCTCTGTGTTGTCCAATAGGATTTGAAAAAATGTGTACTAAAAATTATGTTAATATTTATTTCTGAATTTGGGGTGATCCTATAGACTCTGAGATAATATTGATCCAAATGATTAGTATTGTGTGATGGTAACAACTATCCTCTATCGATACATTTCACATTTGAGAATATCGATTGAAAAATTAGACAAATATGACAAAAACTATAGATCAATCAATCATTAGCTGTCAAAAGGTTAATTTATATATTTCTTGTGGCTTACTCAAAGTTAAATTACAACTAGTTACCAGGAGTTAAAAATTAATGTGGTACTTAACGTTTCACGGAAAATTAAAAACTGGTTATTGGTAACCAATTATTAATATGCATACGCGTAAGCGATTATTTTTTATTTGTTTGTAAGCCATTCCATTTTGGGCCATTCCATATACAAAAGTTAGAATTATAATACAAAGAGTAGTACGTGAAACCTTTAAGTTTAGACTACTAGACTCATTATTTGGTAAGGTGTGTTTTTGCTGGGCAATTTGATATTCTTGAAAACTTTCTGTAATATGTTGCTGATCTTGAAATCCAAAAAAATGGCACAGCAAAACATTTGGGGATTTAGTAAGATCTAAATTGATTCGAAAAATGACAGATCAAAGTAGATCCAGCATTATATATGCTGACTACACTTATTTACAGCTCCATTCAAATGCTTGTAAGATTATGGTGATTCAATTAATAACATGAACAATTTAAAATGATTGATTAAGAATGCTCCTTGAACTGCCTTTCATTTGATGTCCAATGTTTTTTTTTTAATAATCCTAAAAAAATTAAATTCCTAGTCTAATTAATGCCAATAGGGCGAAACGCTAGTTTGAGTTTAAGGTTAGATAATAAACTATTATTAATATACTATCTAATATACTATTTTAATTTAACTTAAACATACATTTAGTTTCAATGTACTAATGCAATTACTGTGTGGATTTGAATAAGACCAACGTATCATCCACATTTATTTCTTATCTAATATATATGTTATGAGACAAAAAAAGGTATAGCAATAAAAATTTTAAATACTTAATTTATGCTAACAATAAACAATAAGAATGACAGTGAATATTATCAAATCTTAATAAGAGGTATACCCAAACAAATAATATTTTAACGTTTACCCTTGTTTTTCCCTTATATGTGCTCTAAAAAAACAATTTCTATTATACTCTTTGAGGAATCCATTCCCTAAGATTAAACATCCACTTTTTCCCGGGGTTTTCTCACTTAATATAAGATTTGGTCGAACATAATAGATATGTCTCCTCTAGATTTGTGTCCTCTAGCACATATTAAAATGACAGCTCAGTCGAAATACATTTGTGTCACACTGTACAAATGTGTAGTGCATCCTTTCCTGGTAAATCTTCTCCATTGAATATGTCTTAATTTTTATATATACAATGTTATCGGCAATTATTTTCCCATTGACGATTCAATGTCTACATTTTCCGTATAAATAGTAAAACGAAATGTTTAAAAAACGGAAGACTAAAGTCTTTAGCTGTCATTTTATTCGTACATATGTGTTATAAATAAGATTTTATTTTTTTTTTAGTTTCACATATATTATAAAGGAACAAAAATATTAATGCATATTGTGTTTGTAGGCGGTAATGATGGATAATATCATATAAGATGCGCGTAAATCAAGTGTTATGTAATATGTTTAAAAAAAATTAAAACACTGTAAAAAAACACTTATATTAAACAAAAAGAACTAAATGGTTTTTAAACCCGGCTGGTTTGATACTTAAGTCAAAAGTGTATGCCCCATTTTTCAACCTAACTTTGCCTATAAAGAACACTCAAATAATTTATTAATTAAAAATTAAATTAATCAGAATTATGATTAATTGATTTAAAGTTGAAAAATGTTACAAAATCAAAAAAATATGCCAATTTTATTTTTGTTTTGTTTTATTTTATTTATTTATTTTATTTATATTAATCATATAATTTCAAATTATATCCTAATACTCTAACCGAGCACTAGCAACAAAGGCTATCGGCTCGTTGTAGCGCAAACAGCCCAGAGCCTCCGTAGGGAATCGAACCCACGACCCCCACACTGATAAGCTAGCACGCTACCAACTAGCCTACCGGGGCGCTCATTCGTTTTGTTTTATATTTCGGTATTGAATTTGGACAACAAAGCGTCCTAACGAAAAAAAAAAAATAAAACTATACAATTATTCTTTAATTTTATTAATCAAAATCATGATAAATTGGTTATATATTTTTGTAAATAATCAAAATTTTAGGTAAATCGTGTTTTTGATTAATCGAAATTGCTGATCAATCGATTAATTGATTAAGCATAAATTTGATTAATATTTATATAGTACTTCCCTACTATTTACTTCAGATTATATATACACAGATTCAACTTTAAAAACTTTTTAGTAAAAAAAAAATAAATAAAAACAAGTAAGAGCGGCTAAATTCGGCTATGCCGAATCTTATATACCCTTCACCATGGTTGGGAAAAAAGTGAAGTATATTTATGGACATATATGGAATGGACAGATTTATATACAGACATCTTTAAGAGGAAATTTACCATTTAGTTTGGTGATAAAACTTGGAATCGGGAAGATTTATGGTTCCCGAAAATAGGTATTTAAAAAAATGTATGTTTTGGTCATAACTGCTTTCAGCAAATATGTTCTACTAAAGATTTTCGGTCTTTGGATATATAAGACGAATCCATAGGTTATATTACAATTTTAGTTTTTATAAAAATTTTGATGTTTTTAGCCCAATTATGGAGTATTTAATTACGGTCGAACCGTTCTTAAGATATAAATTAATCTATTTTGTGCCACGGCCAATTCAGAGAATCCGCCCACATTTGGTCAGATGTTGTGTATTGATAACCAAGATCCTTGCACCTTATTTGGAAACTTTTCCTCTTTCCGTTCTTGAATTATACAGAAAAGTTGACCGACATCGTAAAGTCAACTGTGTTGGACGTATTTGTTTTGTTAAAAAAAATAGCAAAAAAAGGCTTAAGAAAATCAAAAAAAAAGTGTTAAAAATTTTTTAAAAAAAGTTGAATAGACAGGGCTTGATCGCGCGACTAAAAGAAAAAAAGTATTTGTGACAAAGCGCTTAGACCACTGAGCCATTAAAGGACATAAGCAAATGTCGGTAATAGAATTAAATAAAGAGTTTTCGTTTAAAACAGATATGTTTGGGTTTTATATAAATGACAAACCTTTGTATGAATTTGTTGTTTGTGTATAAAAGGTGAAAGAAAAGAATTTTAACATATGGATGTGTTTATTATGCGTAAAATTCTACATACATCTTAAACAAAGGGATTTTACGAAAAAAAAAATAGAGGTAGTCCTAGATTTTTTGCTAATATCTCAGCCATTAATCAACCGATCTATCTGATTTTCAATAGCAAACAGAAATGGATCACATGTAACAGACATATATAACAATCAAGTTCTCATCATGTCTGGGGTCTTCGGAAAACCTATTTCAACACACAGACGGACATCGTTAAATCAACTTTGCTCTTCATAAGAACACAGAATATATATACTTTATAGGGTCTAATATCAATATTGTAAAAATTACAAACGGAATGACAAACTTATATATACCCATCCACCTGTGCTGAAGGGTATAAATATTATCTTATAACATTCTTAAAATCAGATTCTCAAGAGATCGCAGATCGAAATATTTATATGCATCAGCCTAGCTAAACTTAGTTATTTGGTAGTGCATGTTGGCTATATATTAGCCTTTACCAAATTTCGGGAAGCTGTCCGATCCTTTCGGGAATGTTCCTAGAGAACACTTCAAATCTACCATCAGCTTAAAATAGCTATCTTACTCTTTCTGACAAATTTTCCTTTTGTGTACTTTTTCGGATATTTTTCTTTTTGAGAGTAAATTTTGTCTTACTCTCTGTAATTTTGTTAATGATTAATATTTACTAAGCTTTACTGGAAAAGTACCCAAACGGACCTTATAAAACAAAATACAAAATATACAAATATGACTACTGCTAGTTAAATAAAAAAAATTGTTTAGTAATCTTCAAAATTTTTATACTTTAGTTGGCTAAATTTAGAAATGATCTCTTTAATTTTTTTTCGTTTGCAATATTATATTTTTGCTTAAAAAATAATGTTATTTTTTTATATAAATAATAAATGGTAAAAAAGTAAAATTTTTAATTACACAAAAATTTACGTATTTTACGAAGGCCGTTCGAAATATTCTTAAACTGACGCGGAGATTCCGGTATAAACACCAAAGAGATACGAGTATTGGAACTTCCATCGGTCATTTGAACACATCTCGATCTGGAACCTCATTTTTATAGATCAGATATTTAAAAACGATACTTCAGTGTTTTTTTTTTTATAACGAAATAATAAGAAATTCGTGGTGTCATTAAATATTTTCATAAGGGACAAGAAATTCACAATAATATGATGATTGTGTTAGGTGAAATTATTCCTTCAAATGCCACAGTAAAAAATTGGGTTGTTAAAACAGCAGAAATCATAGCTAAAGTACATGATAGGCTATAAGACGATCGACGAGTAAAAGTGCGTGAAATAGGTAGTGACATGGGCATCTAAAATCATAGATTTTATTTTAAATTCCATTCAGAACTACAGATTTTTTATCTGCTTTCTGCAAAATGCGAGTCGCATTTGTTAAAAGTTGATTAAAACGCATTCGAATGAAAATTTTTCAAGTTTTTTTTTGGATCGAATAAAGCGAAATAACGCGGAATGTAAGCGTCGTTTCATACACTCAGAAATAAAAGTTAGTAGACAAATTTGGAAACGGTTTTCAAATCCACTTTACTATTTTTGTACTGATTTTTAGTAAAAAAAAATATTATTTAGCAAATCTGTTTGCTATTTACATTTTACAAATTACAGAGTTTTTACAGAATATTTACAAATTTTTGTTGCTAATTTCAAAAATTATTTTACAAATTTTTGAAAACCGATTTGCTAAAACTAGAAAAAACAAGTAAAAAAGGGCTAAATTCGGCTGTGCCGAATCTTTGAATACCCTACACCATAGGGGCTGAAGTTGATATACGTATATACTAAATTTTGCATGAACTGTAATATGAATGAATATGTTTTGTCAATTTATGTAACGAACTTTTGTTATTTAGTTTTAGTAATGTTATTTATTTAGTTTAGCAATGTTATTTACAGAGGTCTGCTCTGTTAGCGACTTTAACATTGTTGATTTTTACGTTA
This sequence comes from Eustalomyia histrio, assembly GCA_949748255.1. Taxonomy (NCBI): domain Eukaryota; kingdom Metazoa; phylum Arthropoda; class Insecta; order Diptera; family Anthomyiidae; genus Eustalomyia; species Eustalomyia histrio. The sequence goes on along the minus strand of OX456523.1, from coordinate 210,806,806 downwards.
ACTTAGTTATCAGAGTAACACACATATAGCTCTAAGAATGTTATTATTCTCATATTATGTAAGACAATAAATGTAATCGATTAAGAAGAAGACTTAATAACATTTTTAATTACTTAACAGAAAACAAAAATTGATACAGAAAAATTGTACAAATTTGTATGGAAAATTTAGAGGTAACTTCACATTTTCACTCATAACTTTTGAACCGCTTGACCGCTTTTGCTCATATTAAATACCAAACTGCTCGGGAGGATGTTCAATAATTTTGGTAAACATAGGCACCCCCGCTTGCGTCTTTGCGTCGTGATCGCCATTTCAACAGACAGACAGACGGACATCGCTGAATCGACTTAAAATTGCATAAGGATCACGAATATATATACTTTATAGGGTCTTAAACCTATATTTCGACATGTTACAAACGGAATGACAAACTGATATATACCCTCACCATATATGGTGGAGGGTATAATAAATGCCTAAATAAGCAAGAGCTTGATTCACAGACAAAGTGATAGAACTGCTCCCTGACTCGTTGACTACCTGGTTTAAGCTTTAGAGTTAAAAATGTTATTTATCAGAAAAAATATAAAAATTAAAAAAAAAAATATAACATAAGTAACGTCATAGTGCTTGTTAGGAATATACCTAGTCACGTGTTTCATTGTTAGAAAAAAATATATTTTTATAGGTTTTTTGTTAAAGCTCTGCTAAGAGCTTTTCTAGAACTTCGCGTTCTAATGAGATATTTTGTCAGCTCGAAATACATGTATACGGAGGTTGAAAGCTCTATTTAAATTTTTTAAAATTTATTTTTGAATGGAATTGAAACAAAAACAAGTAAAAAAGGGCTAAATTCGGCTGTGCCGAATCTTTGAATACCCTCCACCATAGGGGCTGAAGATGATATACGTATATACTAAATTTTGCATGAACTGTAATATGAATATGTTTTGTCAATTTATGTAACGAACTTTTGTTATTTTGTTTTAGTAATGTTATTTATTTAGTTTTAGCAATGTTATTTACAGAGGTCTGCTCTGTTAGCAACTTTAACATTGTTGATTTTTACGTTAACTTAGTTATCAGAGTAACACACATATAGCTCAAGGAATGTTATTATTCTCATAGTATGTAAGACTATAAATGTAATCGAACAATAAGAAGACTTAATAACATTTTTACTTACTTAACAGAAAAAATAGATACAGAAAAATTGTACAAATTTGTATGGAAAATTTAGAGGTACCTTCACATTTTCACTCATAACTTTTGAACCGCTTAACCGATTTTGCTCATATTAAATACCAAACAGCTCAGGAGGATGTTCAATAATCTAGGTAAAAATAAGCACCCCCGCTTGCGTCTTCGCGTCGTGATCGCCATTTCAACAGACAGACAGACGGACATCGCTAAATCGACTTAAAATTGCATAAGGATCACGAATATATATACTTTATAGGGTCTTAAACCTATATTTCGACATGTTACAAACGTAATGACAAACTGATATATACCCTCACCATATATGGTGGAGGGTATAAAAATACTAATTTTAAAAAGTGGATATTGAGGGAAATGTTATTTCTAATTAAAACTTACACCTACAAACTTAAATTGCCTTAAAATGTTACATAGATTAAAAAAGGGATCGGAAGTGTAGATACCGACTCATGTCTAAAAAAAGGATATTCACTTAGAAAAGCATTAAAAAGTTTTTTTAGTTCTAAAATTCAGCCCCAAAAGCAATAAAAATTTGACGTTAATATTTAAAAAAAAATTACTAAAATATTTTTCAAAACAAAAATTGCCAAATTAAAACAAAATCATAAATTTGTTTATGTTTATGCTCGATAAAAAAAATAGATTTGAAAGTTTGTACTAATATTAATAACTGTTTTTTCTGATTTTAGCAAACCGATTTTAAACTCTACTTTACAAAAACTTTAATAAAATTTAGTAGCGGCAGAAAATTTTTTCTACCAATTTCATTGTACTAGACTTCAGCAGACATGTGTTGCTAAGATTAGGAAAAAAATGCAGATTTTTTTGGTGAGTGTAACTGCTGATGAAACGTGGATGTCCATTAGACCGTACCTCAAAAAAAAGTTCACCGTACACCCTCAAATATAAAGTATTTTAACAAGAAAATTTCGAAAATGTTTTTTTTTTTTTTTTGGCCGAACGTAGGGGTCGCCATTTTATATTTTTCTTTATATCTTCGCCATTTACCGTCGGATCTTAAAGTGTTGTATATCAATGTTTTTTGTCTCGGGGAGACCGATGTTTTCCTCGAAGGAGCCATTGACCTCAAGTAACCCGTTCTAGTATTAACCCACCAGATCTCAGTTGCTACCACCTTAATGAACTACCCTAATATTTTAAAATGAAAGCTCGCAAAAAGGCAATAAACTTTTGCTAGGAAAGTATTCCAATAATTCCAGCGGAACTATTATTTTATTTTTTTTTAATTTTTTTTGTTGCCGAATGTAGGGCATTTTTAATTTTTTTGTCATATCTTCTGCATTTACAGTCGGATCTTAAAGGGTTATATATCAATGTTTTTGTCGCAATGATACCAATTTTTTACATCAAAAATCATTGACCTCAAGCACCCTTTTATACCACTTAAGGGGTAAAACCTACGTAAAAAGCCTATATATAAAAACTTCCTTTTTTATTTTCTTTATTTATGGAGATGTGTTAACAAAGATTGGTTTTCACAAGATTTATGAAGGAGTACAAAAAAATATTTGTTTTACACAAAGTTTTACAAAATGATAGTATATTTAGTATAGAGGTCCATGGCACGCAGCATTACTTAATAAATTTTTGGTGGATTTCTCTGAAATTTATAATGCATATGGAAAACTAAATTATCTTTGGATGCGCGTAGCAGTTTTTGATAGGTCAAATACTTTTTAACTTAGAGCTGTTTCTTTACGAGTATAAAAAATAGATATTTTGACTTTAACACTTCGCTGTTTTGTCAAAAATTAATATACCCAAAAACTCATACGCTTTTCTTTAGATAATTTGGTTAAATTATAGGCATACGAACCATTGCAAAGGTCTCTGTAAATGGCGTTCCATTCTTACAATGACTCCATTTTTGTAACCAGTGTTGGTAGGAGTTCCATCGCAACTAATAGCTATTAAGAAGTCAATATTGAAGTTCTCTTGACTCAAATAATACAGCCAACTTCAATTACGCCAAAATATGATCCATTAAAATTTGTGTTATTTTATAAGTGATCTACGGCACTCAGCATAATTAAACCAATTTTAGGTGGATCGCTCTGAAACATACACTTTATATAGAAAACTAAATTATCTAAAGAAAAGCGTATGAGTTTTTGGGTATATTAATTTTTGACAAAACAGCGAAGTGTTAAAGTCAAAATATCTATTTTTATACTCGTAAAGAAACAGCTCTAAGTCAGTATTTGACTTATCAATAACTCCTACGCGCATCCATAGATAATTTAGTTTTCCATATGCATTATAAATTTCAGAGAAATCCATCAAAAATTGATTAAGTAATGCTGCCTGCCGTGGACCTCTTTTGTAAATATACTATCATTTTGTAAAACTTTGTGTAAAACAAATATTTTTTTGTACTCCTTCATAAATCTTGTGAAAACCAATCTTTGTTAACACATCTCTGTAAATAAAAAAATAAAAAAAGGAAGTTTTTATATATAGGCTTTTTACGTAGATTTTACCCCTTAAGTAGTATAAAAGGGTGCTTGAGGTCAATGATTTTCGATGTAACAAATTGGTATCATTGCGACAAAAACATTGATATATAACCCTTTAAGATCCGACTGTAAATACAGAAGATATGACAAAAAAATTAAAAATGCCCTACATTCGGCAACAAAAAAAATTAAAAAAAAAATAAAATAATAGTTCCGCTGGAATTATTGGAATACTTTCCTAGCAAAAGTTTATTGCTTTTTTGCGAGCTTTCATTTTAAAATATTAGGGTAGTTCATTAAGGTGGTAGCAACTGAGATCTGGTGGGTTAATACTAGAACGGGTTACTTGAGGTCAATGGCTCCTTCGAGGAAAACATCGGTCTCCCCGAGACAAAAAACATTGATATACAACACTTTAAGATCCGACGGTAAATGGCGAAGATATAAAGAAAAATATAAAATGGCGACCCCTACGTTCGGCCAAAAAAAAAAAAAAACATTTTCGAAATTTTCTTGTTAAAATACTTTATATTTGAGGGTGTACGGTGAACTTTTTTTTTTGCCTGTAAGGTGGTACGGTCTAATGTCCATGATTACAAATCAGAGACAAAAGAACAATTTTAAAACTACGCACCAGTACATATATGACAAATATCTACAAATTGATGTATCAATTGCCTGACCATTTAAATTATTATCATAATTTAGCGCCCTGGGAGTTTTTACCTGTTCCCAACTCAAAAATAATTTCGTGCTGGCAAGAATTTTACTTCGAATGAAGATGTAGTTGCAGCTTTAAATGATTATTTTTTGGTAGAGCATTAGGAAGATTATTTTAATCGAGGGATAGACTCAAGGGACTAACTCTTGTTTTTCATTTTTAGGATAAGAACATTCCGTACGGCCCTCGTAACGCTAATGTTTTTTTATGTGATGCCTTAATAATGGATATAAAATTCGAAAATAAAATCAGACCTTAAATCATTATCATTTCTTAAAACAATGGCAATGAAATTTATTTCACTACAATTATTATCAATGCAATGGTAATGAAATCATCAATTAATTAGTCCACTCAAATCATTAGTCCCATGTATGGTCTGAATATGCATCGATTCTAAAAACAAATAATAAAATTAGTGTACAAAATTGCATATAAATACCATTATATTTGCCACCTGTAGTTTAATTAAAATTCGTTTAAACAAATACTGGGGAGGCAAGCGGTCGAGGTCCAAATATGGTTCTATTTTCTTCAACATGATTTATAGTTAGAAGAATAATCACAATCTAAATTTTAACCAGATATCTAAAGTTTTTCAAAATCTTAAAATCCCAAAATTTTTAGCAGTGTATTTTTCAATAAAAACTCATCAATAAAATTGATGATGCATTTATTACATTTTTAGGATGTTATGATGCCAATTTTTTTTTTCACCCACAATGTATTCTAACAAGAAGCTTATATACACAGAAACATATAAAATGACTCAATTATATTTTTTCGAGGTTATTTATAAAATCTATCACTTATGTCAAGGCATGCATATGCAAAAGTTTAAAACTAAAACACAATAATAAAAAATAAAATTACTTTGGAAAACAACAAACTTCCAGAAACTAGAAAAATCAATCCAACATCCAAGATAACACTTAACGGGCCCTTAGAAAAGAAAAAAAACGTCTAAATTTCCAGGAAAAATACAACAAAAGTATTAAGAATTTATTACAATAGAAAATAAGGCAAGAAGCCAAATGATAAAAACAAAATAATGTAAACTGACTCTGTGGTTATCGATAGAAGTGAGTGATTATCATGTTTGGCATTAAGACAACAAAATACTAAAGCTAACTGTTAGGCAGACATACGCCGGACGGACGGACGGACGGAAAACTCACACGTACAGACATAAAACATATGGTTGGCTAAATAAAAATTGTGAAGGGGGGTTCCCATTTACAAATGAATCCCGCATGACAGTGTGTGTATGTTTTAATATGGATAAACAATTGTGTGTTTAGTTTAAAGTGATGATGACGTTACACAGTGTTACAATTTGTTCAATAACCAATAATAAAAACCTATCAGTGCTGTTGATAACAGGCGGTGTGTATCTTTATTTTTGTATCGAGGCATATTATGCACATTAGTGCAGACTCGAAATATGTTGGAGATATCTTAACAATTCCTTGTAACATTTTACAAAGTCGTAGTCAAAGTGATTTTTAGCTTAAATTTAAATGACCGATCATATAGGCCGATCACTAGCTTTGAAATTAGACTTTTGACTACATTTAGAATATTATGTAGCCTACTATTTGTAGTTTAATAAAAAAGTTTTCCGTTCCATTTAAAAACAAAGGAACATACATTTATTTTTCAAAGAAATATCTATACTAACTTTTTTATACATTCGTTCGAAATAATTTACCGATTTTTTTCAGTTTCATTTATTTTTTTCATTTGTTTGAAATTTAATAAAAATGTATTCACAAAACGAAAATTTGTGGTTTATTTGTATACGTCACAGTTGTTTCAAATTTGAATTTTGATTGCTGTCTGTTTCAAAAAAATATTAAAAAAATTCCAATTTGTTTTTTATATAAATTGGATGCTTATGTACAAAATTATTTCAATTCAAATTACAAGAACTTCATAAACACACATATATACAGAAACATATTCACACAAAAAGTGTCTATAGCCATGCATACATATATTTTGTAGATTAAAAAAAAAACAAAAAATACAAAAGAGAAACATTTTAAAAAAAGACATAAAATCATTTATTTTTTAAGGAATTGGTAGGTAAAATTTTAACATTTAATTTTTACTGATTAATCAGTTGTTTAAACAATACTTAAAAATAAATTGCATTTTCTTTTATTTTAACTTACAAACTATTTTAAGTGTAAGGCACCAATCTGTAACTAATCAATTTTAAAATATAAAAAAACGAGCTTGAAAAGGCAGAATTTTAGTTTTTAAATACAAAAAGCTTGTACAATTTAATAGGAATACTTATTGAAGGCCTTTACTATGAGATTATAGAAATGTTGCATTTTTTTATAGTCTAAAGGATGAATCTGTGGGATGGATCGTTAAAACTTCACTCGGAACTACTAGCTAAGGCTTCTAACTCCAACCTGAGTTATTTCTAAAATAATTCTCATTAATTTTTTTTAAAGGGTTGGGAGTTAGGAGAATTTATTCAACCAACCATCTGAAATACCGTTACCAAAATAACTAAAATACCATTACCCTAAAAATAATGATACCGAAATAAATGAAATGTCGATATCCTTGAAATACTGACAACGATATAAATGAAATGGTGTTTAATTTATTTAATTCTGGTGTTTAATTTATTTAATTCTAATTTTAATTAATATAAATTAGAGTTACCCTAATCGATAACCGCATCGTTTGGTTACTACAAATTTGAAGTGAAAGGTAACGATTGAGATTGCCATTCATTGGCCTAAAATCGAAGGAAAATGTGTGACACATGATGATTAGCAAAAGAGTGGACAGCGTTGAAAGTTTGATCAATACGATCATTAATAAAGATACCCAAGTTAAAACTATTTTTCAAACTCGATATTTTACTTATATATCCTCTGGTTTAAGTATAAAGTAAGTCAACATCGCAATTTGTTTCAGTTGTCAGCAGCCGTTCACTTGACCACAATGTCCTGTGATAATCTTTGATCCTGCGGTTTTTCTTGAAGGTCCTGCGATGATCCTTGAACTTCACGCGAATAACCCTTAAGGTTCTGGGACTATCTTTGAAGGTCCTTGGAACATCTTTAAGGCCTTCAAATATCCTTGAAAGTCCTACCAATATACTTGACGGTCCGGCGACAATCCATGAAGGAACTAAAGGTTATGCTAACATCTTTGATGGTTATTTGACTTAGCATAAGCCAACAAAAGAAGCGTGCCGACCTTGGTAGCTGTTCAGCCTTAGACGCAGCTCAATGGAAGAAATATATCATCCCAGGAAATATCCCTCGCCTAGTAGAAGTCAAAAAAAAGAAAAGTGCCGTTTTAGGTCGCTGTTATCCCTAAGACAAGCCAACAGTTCCACTGTTCTGCGCCAGAACGCTGTCTTGTTTACTCGGAGTAATATCGGCTAAAAAATCATATCATTCAAGTGTGGAAAGAAGCATTCAAGGGTTTAGGTTTTCTTAACCGACGCCGGAACTATTTCACTTCATTTGAACTTCTTACTATCTATACTACCTATATTTGGCCGAAAATAAAGAGGAGTCGTCGTGTATCTAAATATGGCAGTGAAGACCCCAGCTCAATTGACTCATTGGAGCAATGTCGGAACGTGCCTCGATAATTGAACTCATACCCTGAATCCGGGATATTGTTAGGAATACGCCTTTATCTTAAAGAGTACCTACGATTCTTATCTTGTCTATTTGTGGGGTGAAAATGTCTTAAAAGCTGCTGAAAATTTTTATTTTTAAATTATAAAATCCAGTGAAATTTGGCAATAATGGACACCCCTATCAGCTGATAGGTCTTTAAAACAAAATGTTATAGTAAATTTACCTGCCACACAAAGAAAAAAAATTTTGATATTCATATAATTTTCATATCATAATTAATAGTTTCAAACTAAAATTTAGTTTCTACGACTGAAATCACTTCATAGAATTGAATATTGGTTTTCACAATGAAATTTGGTTAACACAACTGAATTCTGGTTGAAATATCCAAAAATATCCAGTAATCACATTAGAATATGAATGGGCTAACTGGATTTATTGGTTGTTGGAACCAAACAACACTTTATAATTTAGGTGGCACTTTATTTTTCTGTGTGCTATGTGCACACAGCCAAATTTTTTGCCATCAACGGCGGTTGGATCCACCGATATATTTGTTTGTGGTAACAGAAATTCGGTTAATATAACAGAATGTCAGTAAATACAACAGAATTTATTTTAATTTGATTTCATAATCAGTTGCTGCAACCAAATCAATCAGTTGTCATTAATCAGTAACGTCTCACAATAAATCTTTTTTCTCTGTGTTTTACGATTTTATCCTATCAGTGTCGAACAAATTTTTACGATTTTTTATAAAAAATCATTTTTCGTATTCGTCAAGCCAATATTACAATTATTTACTTGCCAATACATTAATTTGTTGGTAAAATTTTTAGTTAGTGTATTCAACGTTTCCAATTTATCTCACTCTGAAATTCATTAATTTAATTGTAGTAAACGACAAGAGGATCTCTTCAGTTGAGTCGGGTTTATCTTTTCAAATTTTAAAATATTTTTATGCATTTATTTAATTGCAAAAAAATAATACAAAATATTCAGGAAATCCAAAAAAAAAGATCGATTTGAAATCGACTGATATTAATGCAGTGCTCTTTCTTTTTCCATCCTCAAGTGGCTTATTCCGTAAAACGAACAAATAAATCCTGAAATTTTTTTTAGCAATAAAATAAAAATGTTGGATTTTGCCTAAATTAAAGAAAAAATGTTGTTTTTAATCAACATTTAAATAGTGTAGAAACTTATTTTTAACCAAGAATTCAACTTTGAACTTTGTTCTGACAGATTGAAGAAAAGCTTTTATTAAATCGCATTTACGAGTTTTGTACCTTAATCTACTGTAACTTTTGACCTGTGGAAAAATATTTAATGGCTTAGTATTGCAGAGAAGTTCAATTAACACCTTTAATTATTTATGGGCCGGAATTTTCTGCATATAATTAATGTTTACTTTAGCATAATATATCGTTAGATGGTATTTTAAGGATTAAGCGAGGAACTCGAAATTTTTTAAATTCCTTAGAGTAATTAGAATTGCGAAAATTTTGATATTAAATTCTCATAAATTTAGGTAATTATTTTTAAAAACACATCTCTATGCACTGTGCCGTAATGTGGTAATATACCATGCATAGTTTGTTAATGTATGTGTGGGAATTTTAAAGCACAGTCCATTATATGCATATTACTTGCATTGGACTCAGCTGTTTAAAGTTATTTCGTTGCATTCATTCAGTGGGACAAGTTGTTTATATTTGCGTGGAAAATTATAACGGAATTTTTAATTTTTTTTTAATTCTGTTGTGTGGTTTTACATGTATTTCTTTTATTCGTTTTTATACAATTTTCCAGCCAGATTAACATGATTATTTAGAAAGAAGACAGGGTGTGACACACAACACAATGTTTAGCATAGTAAACGCGCCGTTACGGAAGTATTTTAACGCAATTTAGATTGTCGCCACTACTTTATTTTTTTATTTGTTTTTTTTTGTTTGGTTCGTTTGATATGGTATCGTATCGTTTTTCCAAAACATATAGTAATTATAAAGCTGTGCATGTATACAAACGCGCCAATAAAATATTTATACAATCACTGTTTAAAACAAATTAGAAAAAAAAATCAGAATTTAATTGAAAAATCAGCAAAATGAATATATATAGAAAATTCAATTAAGTTATAACATTGTTATACAGTCATAATCAACAGCATGCGATTGAAAAAAGAAAAAAATATATATTGATTTTAAAAGATTTGCTTACATTTCAACCATTGTAAAATATTTTATTGATACGTAAAAAATAAAATTCAAAGAAAAATTAAATGTTTGAAAACACAAAGAAATAAGTTTAAATGAGAAAATATATACATAAAAAAATTACTACAAATGTGTATGGGTCTTAATTCAAATGTAAACAAATAGAGATATTTTTACAAATATACATTAATAAATAGATTTAAAGTTTCCGGCAAATGTTTAAAATAAAAATAATTCCTCTAACATCAATATTACATTCTAGTTAATGTTTTTATAAATTTCTGAATATAACAATTAAATTGAATGCTTAAGAAAAATGAATGAATATAAAAAATTGTTTTATTTATTAATATTATAATTACCTTAACTAATTAAATAAAATACAATAAAAATATCCAATATTAATAATTTAAGTAATCATGTTAACTAATAAAATATTATGGGCTACGTATGAATTGAAAATTGAAATAATAAATATGTGTTGTATATAAAAAAAAAAAACAAATTGTGAAAAAAAATATTCTTCTGTTGAAAAAAGAACATACAGATTTTCTTTGTGCTAAAAAATTATTGTGTAAAATGTGAACGTAACCCAGTCATTCGGTTGAGTTTTTTTTATGTATTTTGTGTGGTCAATGAACAGTTGCCACCACAAAGTGAAAGTGCAGGTAAAAATAATTAACAGTAAATAATTAAAAATAAAAAAGCAACACCTAGACAACTGGGCATAATGAAATAGAACTGTTTTATTTATTTTTTTTTTATTTAATTTTTTTAATCGATTAACAAATTTACCGCCATCATTTGAGGTTATATTTATCTCGACAATATCATTAATCATTTAGTGAACTAATTTAAATTATATATTTTAAGCAACAAAGACATTTTGTTATATCGCTTAATTAAGCGTTTAATAGCCGAAAACTTTTAAAAAATATATACACTGCGTATCATACCTATAACTTCACCAACGAAATATATGATACGTGAAGTTTTAAATAATTTAGATCTATAAAAAAGTTCATAAATGAGAGATAAATGCAAACGAAAAATTAAAATTTGTAATATATATCTTATCTAAATCGTTATTTTTAAACTTACTAGTGTTTCATAAATATAAAGGCAGTTGTTTAGAAATTAATTTTAAAAATAAAAATATTTGCCTAAATATTAAATAAAATAATGTAATGTTAGCTGCGTTACCATTAGGTAATGTTAAAAAATTAATGGAAAAGTTTCGAAGTTAAAGGCAATTGTGTTTGATAAAATTATAATTAAATACAAATAAATATTACTCATACGCCTTAGTGTTTATTAAACTGGGTAAATTAATTACTAATACATTTCACTCATACGCCTTTAGTATCTACGGTTTTGTGTTAAGTTGGTATCACTACATAAATAATGATACTTCATTATCACGGAAACCGCAAATATGCCCTAAAAAATGTTTTATGCCCATAAAATATGCACTAAAAATAAAGGAATATGCCTTTAAAATTTAAAAAATATGCTCTAAAAATAAAAAAAATTTATATATAGAGCAATTCCATATGAAAGCGATCACCTTTTGGACGACGCCTCTCCGATTTTAAAATAAATAGTCTCAATCGATTGCCCAGCAAAAAATAATGTACCTACATATTTTTTTTTTATAGTGATATACACCACCACTAAACCAGGTGGTGTACACCACTGTCATGTGACAAAATTGAAGAATTCTTCATAAGGGACCTCATTGATAAGGGACCTCATTGTTTTAATAAGGGACCTCATTGTTTTAAAAAAAACTACTAAAGCGATCGCAACGAGTGATAGCTCGTTGGAAAGGTATTGAATCAGGCTTTAATTGAAAAATAAAATTTTCCTAATTTTTCTCAGAAATTTACCTTTTTTCCCATGAAAATCAAATTTTCCCATGAAAATTAAATTTTCCGATTTTCCACAGAAGCTCCTAAATTTTCCGGCTAATTTTATTTTTTTTGGATTCCTCATAATTTTTGCTTTAAGAATCAGCAATAAAAAAATGGGCCCCCACTCCTTGTTTGGACAGGAGAAGAGCATTTAAGAGACCACCTTGTTCTCATTGTTTTTATATTTTTTATAATTGAATTATTTTTAATTATTTAACATTATTTTATTTTATTATTAAAAATACATTTTAAAAATTATTTTACAGTTCAAAATACATTTATGAAGAAAAAATCAATTTTTTTTAAGAGCCCCAAGTTGAGTGTGTAGTGAATATGCCTGCCTTCACAAGATCGGCCATAAATCCATGGATAATAGCAGCAGTTACATGTAATGGCACACCAAACCCGACTGAGGCTACAGGTCATAAAATGTTTTGTAAATTTTTTAAATTAATTAATAAATATTTCGCCTAAAATGACACGTGCAGAAACAAGTCATAAAACACGGATTTTCCATAAATGTGGCGAAATATTTATTACCTGGTAATTTACAAAAATTTAAAAAACATTTTATGACCTGTGGTCGGCTTATTGGCAGTAACCAATTAAGTCCCTCTTTAAAAAACATTTTATGACCAGTAGTTCACGCAAATTTTCCTATTAAAGAAAAGCAAATATCGCTTATTTTTTTTACCTATTTTTTACCAAAAAATAAATATAAATACTTCACACACTCTGAGTCAAATTTCAGTTGAATACTAAACGTGAAAGTGTTAAAGTGTTTTTTTTTTGTAAAGTAAAGAGTGAAGCTGTAAAGACAATTTAAATTAAAATTAATAAATTTTGCTGCAATCCGTTTAACAAGAGTGGTCATCGTTCGAAAAAGATAAAAGTATTAAAATTAACTGCTGTTTCGAAGCGATACATGAATGAATTAAATATACAATACGGTGAAGAAGCACAATTCATTTGCCCCAAGTGTAAAATCGATTTGTCTCAACAAGCAAATGCATTGAAACAAATGCAACCACAATCCGAGAGTGAAATGACAATTGAACAAAATGTTTCATCTGATAGTGAGGCAGATATTCCGATGGTCAATATGTCTTTGAGTCCTTTGAATGAGGTCCCTTATGAAGCATTTTTCAATTTTGTCACATGACAGTGGTGTACACCACCAATAAACCAGTCACTATAAAAAAAAAAATATATATGTAGGTACATTATTTTTTGCTGGGCAATCGATTGAGACTATTTATTGTAAAATCGGAGAGGGGTCGTCCAAAAATTTGCCAATTTTGATCGTTTTCATATGGAATTGCTCTATAAATATATTTTTTTTAAACAAAAAAGAAATTTTTTATTAAAAAATTAAAACAATTCAACTTAATGTACACACTCACAATATATTTTCTGTTACCTACTGTAGTTTATTTAAAAAGTAATATACTCCACATATTATGAATAAATTTAAATGAAATTCGTAGAAATATATTTTTTCACTGAATCAGTCATTAAAAAACCAAACTTTAACTTAATATTTACAGTTAAACGTACATTTTTTTGGTTTTCTGTTTCTTTGAATAGAAATTTAAATAATTCTTTTATTTTTGTGAAAGAAGCATGTTTAAATAAAAATTTCTTTCAATAAAAATTACAAGAAATTAATCAAATATACATACACACTATAATTAATTTCTGTTGAAATTTACCCAACTTATAGTAGGAAACTGTACTCCTACTATAAGTTGGGTGAATTTACTATGTGTGCGTAAAGAAAAAAAATACACACATTATGCGTAAGTTGATGAACACAAAATAGGTAAAATTACATTAAAAGTGCGTAAAAATTCAATGAAATTTTAAAATTAAGGAATAAATTCACCAAATTTGTGCGTAAAGAAACACGATTTTCCTGTAAATGTACATAAAAATGCGGAAATATCCTACAAAAATGCGCACATTTTCTACTATGATATTGAAAATTATAAAGCAAAAAATTATTGTTTTGTAATAAAAAACAATAAATTTATTATTTAGTAATTCACAGTAAAAACCATAATTTAATTGTTTACAAATTCCAAATTGATAAATTTAAAAAACTAATGAATCTATTTTTTAGGTTTGAAAATTTCATAGATTTTTTGTTCAATTTCAAAATGTCATATTTTTTTCTTCTACTATAAGTTAGTATATTTACAATCTTTGTGCGTAAAATTTTTATTTAACAAAACAATACTAATTTTAGGCATAATGTGTTTAATTGTAAACACATAGTGTCTAAAAATACTGCGAGTGTGTATTATTGTGTATGAAAGTGTGCACAAAGAAGTTTTACGCATTTGGTGTTTATATTTACCGAATTTTCGTAATATTACATAAAACTTTGCCCATTCAATAGTAGTAATTTTACAAGCATTTTTAGAGTGCACACACAGAAAATAAAAATATATACATCTGTGTGTGTTGTGTTTTATAATTTTATATAAATAAAAAACTTTCAATTTGAAAAACAATCCACAAAAATTGTTTTTTTCTACCGTTTTGTCAGTTAAAAATTGATGGTTATTTTAAACCATTTTCGATTGTTTTTACTGCTTTTGTCGATTATTAAATAATGATTAAAAGTAAACAACAAAATGGACCGAAAATAAATAAAAATCAGTATTTTATAATACATTCTCAATTAATTTAATATGTATTTTTCATTGTTTTTAATGAAATAATATTGTGAGTGCACAAAAAATTTTCGTATTAAAAAAATAAGATTAGCATAACAACTAAAACTAAATAACAAAGGAATGCAAATATAGTAACTTAAGTTTTTAAAAAGTATTAAAAAAACTGTTATTTTGTCCAGATTTAAGTCAATTCTAAAATTAGTAAAAGAAAAATATAAATATTTTTTTTATTTGGTTAGATGTCTCTCCCGGACTCTTTCGTGTCTGATTTTTACATTTTATTTTTTGTTTTTATAAATCTTTCTTTTAAACGGTTTCTTCTTTTTGATTAAAACAATAAGTAGAATAAAACAGTAGGACAATGTTTGAAAAATGTTTAACAAAATACGATTTTCAATAAAAGTTGTTGCGGCAATAAACTACAAAATTTTGTCTTAAATTTTCAAATAAAAAACGTTGTCATCTATGCTTATTTTTGTACATTGAAAAAGTTCTTTCATCATCAACTAATGTAATGGGGACGAACTTAGAAGCTAATACTTCTTTAACATCATATGCCAAAACTAATTTTATTGAAGATCCAGTCAGCTGTTTGCTTATTTTTTTCAATATTTGCATACCATAAGTTTTTGCTACAATCTGTTCAAGTTTGTTCTTAATATATTTTTTGGTATAGCATTCTAGGTACCTTGTCAATATTTTTTATTGTTTCTGGTACTAACCCAAATTGCTAATTAAATGAGGGGTTCGGGAAGGGGAGTGCTAACAAATATTAGTATATAGTATATTAAAATAAAAAGAGTATGCATAAAAGAAGTCAAAATATGACCTTAAAGACGCAAGTATGCTATAAAAATGTAAAAATATGCTCTAAAAATATGCTTTTACCCAAAATATGCTCTTAATTCTGAAATATGCAAAAATTTGTTCTTAAGGATAAAATATACTAAAATATGCTCTAACAAATCGATGCCAGAATTCTTAAATTTTTTTGAATCGGATAAATAGTTCATCCATGGGTCCATACGGCTCACAGAAAAAAAAATGATATTGCATATTTGCGGTTACCCTGGTCATTACCATCTTACAGTTAGTTAATAATATTAAAAAATTTTATTTGTAAAAAATTTATCAAAATCAATTAACAGTATAAAAATCTTATGTTTTCAATTACGATCTTCATCGTAGTCGAAATTGTTTTAATTTTAAATTGATTTCCTACTTAAAGTACAAAATAAAATTTTGTTAAGTAAATTGGTTTCTGACTTTCTGCTTAAATTGCAAAAATTTTCGCGTGCAGTTAATGCATAAGATAAATCTACTACGAATTGTGACCTATTAGTAGTAGGTTATTTTCATCCAAACTAGTATATATTAGGTTGCATTAAACCCGATACTGGAAACAGTTATGGAACTGATTGTGGGACAATGACATCTTACATTGTGACTCCCAGAAAGTAGTTGTGTTCCATCGAATCTTGCTGGGTAGCGCTTGTCCGAATTACTTTGTGTGACACCATTGTTAATACATAATCAGTATAAAATAAATCGGTGTAACAAGATCATATAAATGCGAAATAAGCCGCCTTATAAAAAATCAATCTGTGAGATGTCTATAAAATTTTGCAAGATTGCTAGATAATATTTAATAAATTATAGTTGATTTCAAATTTAAATAATATAATATATATTCTCTTGTAAAAAATCATAAAAATTTTGGTGGCAAATTGTTTAGTATAACAATTTAATGATAATTTCGTTGTACAGTATTAGTATAAATATGTCCAAAAAATTACATAAATTACACACTACTGACGAACAAAGCTACTGAAATAGAATCTCTTAGACTATAAAAAAAGGATTTTATTTAGCAAATTTTATCAATAAAAATAAAATACATATTTTTCTACCATTAACATAGATGAAACCTTTTCATAATAAAGTAATACTTCATATAATTTTACTCATTTTGTTAATCATTAACGACTTAAGAAGAAAATAAATATATCTTATAATTAATGCTTACAAAGAAATAATAAACACAATTATAACAAATACCAAAATTCGGATTAACTAATATATAATTATTTGTAAACATCTAACCCAGTGTATAAAAGCATTGCCCGATATGTGATTATATTATCACATATCTTGTATTAGAATATGTTACTTTTTTTATTACATTTCGTATAATGATCACCTGGTCGCTCAGGCCGAAAGTGTGTCACTCCCTCTGGCGCTGGTCTTAACATTTTTTTCATCTTCTTTTATATTTATAAATTAGTATTTTCTATTCCATAGTAACATTTAATTATGATCTTTTAAATAGAAAATTTTTTGCAACTCCCTCTAGAACTAATCTTCACAATTTTTTCCATTTAAATATAAGTGTTCGGTAGTATTCGTTAGTAACATTTAAACATTTAAATTTTAAAATATATGTAATTAATACAGAGAGTGTTTATTTTATTATATTTCTATTTTGACTGGGATACCATGAATTTTGCTGTTCACTATAAACCAAGTACTTTTCCAATGTACATATAAGAACTTGAAGTGCCTTTTCATCCCCGAAATTAAAATATCATTATGTTTTCCGTATAGCCCAATTCTTTACATAAAAACCGGTTTTCGTTTTTCTCGGGATTAAAACGGCATTGAAATGTGCTTGAGCGACTGTTAAATATTCAAAGAATGAGATTAAAGAAAATCTGTTAAAATATGTAACTTTGTTCAAATCTACTGAATTTGCGCTGGCTTAGAGGGCGAAACTAATTATATTTTTGTAAATCAATTAAATTTTTGTTAAACGAATTCTAGTAAAAAGGTTGTTGCAAGTATTGGTAATATGTCCCAAATAAGATTTCTGTAAGTATCTGATAATTAAACGAGTGCCCACCCAGTACATGAGTTTTTGTACCATTGGTAATTTCTAATCTTAAAGGCTATTTTTCATGCTGTCATATTTTATTCATCTCCTGTCTGGTCCACAAGTGCAAAGTGTCATATTAAAAAAAATTGCAAGTCTCGCAGAACAAGTTAATAAAATTAATATACAACTTGCCATGGTTCTTCTCTACAGAGCGTCTCTATCCTCTTGCAGGTGTAGAATTAGTTAAAGTTAAGATCGAAAGGTTGACCCAAAATTTTAACATTAGATGTTTCAATTCTGATTATACCCATATTAATGAGCTGGCATCAGAAAAAAGAAAAAGTCAAATAGGATTTTGTAAATTTTTCCCTCCGATACACTCTTAATATTTATAAGAACCCATTAATTTAATAACTAATAACTAATGATTAATTATTAAGTTGAAAAAGGCAAAATCTTAAATTCTTTACAACCCATGTAAAAATCGAAATATATATGAGCATACTTGATCATACATGGGCCTGTATATGATCATACATAAGCATACATGGTTCATACATTGTTCAATACATGACCATACATGATCTCATATATGATCATATATCTTCGGATCCGAAATTTGAGGGTATATGGACGTATATGATCATATACGAGCAAATATGAATAATATATGAGCATGTATGATAATATATGCGCATATATCACCATATACCCTAAAATTTCGGATCCGAAGATATATGATCATATATGAGATCATGTATTGTCATATATGACCATGTAAACCCATGTATGATTATATACAAGCACCTGTGTGATCATGTATGTTTATATATATTTCGATTTTTACATGGGAATGTAAATTATATTAGAGCTAAAATGTTAAATGATAAAGATCTGAAATTAAATTTATTGTTTAGTAATTCACAATAGTTGATAAATTTAAAAAACTAACAATTTTTTTTTTTAATTTCCCATCTAAAAATCGAAATATATATAAGCATTCATGATCATGCATGGGCCTGTATATGATCATACATGGGCATACATGGTCATATACGTCCATACATTGTTCAATATATGACCATACATGATCTCATATATGATCATATATCTTCGGATCTCAAATTTGGGGGTATATGGACGTAATAATATGAGCATGTATGATAATATATGCACATATATCAGCATATAGCCTCAAATTTCGGATCCGAAGATATATGGTCATATATGAGATCATGTATGGACGTATATGACCATGTATGCCCATGTATGATCATATACAAGCCTATGTATGATCATGTATGTTCATATATATTTCGATTTTTACATGGGTTTTAAAATTTTTTGGAAATTTTTAAATATTTTTTTATCAAAATTTTTTAAATGAAAATATCAACAGTAACAGAAAATCCTTACTGAAAGAATGTGGGTTGTGTATTATTGTTCTGTCGACATAACGATGTGAATTGTTCTTTTAAAATAAGTAATCTGATCTCTAGATCACGAGCTTATTTTCGCTTATCCAGTAGAGCACATCCAGTTGTGGTTGATCGAACAATGTACAATGTATTACAGGGAAAATTCATTTATTAGTCGTACAAGTCTTTTGTGGAATAAACTCCTCGGAGAAGTACTTCCTGTTACCTACAATATACAGAAGTTCGAGTCAGACTAGTTTCCTAATTCCAATACAATGTACTGCTTTAGTATGGACACTGATCTCTAGATCACGAGCTTATATTCGCTTATCTAGTAGAGCACATCCAGTTGTGGTTGATCGAATAATGCACAATGTATTACAGGGAAAATTCATTTATTAATCGTACAAGACTTTTGTGGAATAAACTCCTGTAACCTACAAAATACAGAATTTCGAGTTAGACTAATTCCAATATGATGCACTGCTTTAGTAGGGACATTCTCTGACAGTTGGTTTATCACAAAAAAAATAAACAAAATTTATATTTAGATTTTTTGAAATTTAAAATAAATTTGTGTTTCAAACTTTGATTTTTTTCAATGAAACTGTTTTGTAAACATAATAAAGCATTTTTCTATTAGTGTGCTAATGCTTTTTCTTGTACTAAAATCACAAATAAAAAACAATAGTAATCTTTAAATGTAAAATGATGTATATATTTATACCATACACTAACAATATATTAACAACTACATAGTCTGCAACATCATCGTCATGAACAATTGTTGCTTGTTGTTTTTTTTATGGTTTGACTGTAATACTTGTTCCATACAAACATACCATACAAATCAATCGATAGGAATTATCGAAATCGTTCGCAATTTTTTATTTGTGTTTTTTTTTGTTCTACTACATGGTTTATTTGTGAAATTGTATTTCCATTTCAATTCTTTTTTTTTTTTAAAGACTATATTGTGTTGAAAACAAAAAACATCATAATTCAGTACATTATGGTGCACGAAGCACACGTAAATTAACTGAAAAAATTAAACGGTGCGGCATTAAATTTTATAAAAAAAAAATTATTATATAAAAGTATTTAAAAAATAAAAAAGCAGTGATTGAATGAAAAATATTGAACACATTAAAAAAAAAACATAAAAAGTTTTTCCAAAAAAAAAACATATACAACACAAAAAATTACATCAAAACATGTTGTTTAAATTCCTTTTAGTTATTTGTTGAATTAATATAAAAAGTCAATTATTATTATTTTTTATAAATGAATTAAAGTGATTTTGAAAAAACATTACTTTTTAAAATATCATGTCATGTATTGGTTGGATGGTTTTACATTTGATGACAATTTAATCAATAATTCTTTTCTGAGTGCTGAGAGTAATGGTGAATTAAGTGACAATAATCGCCGTTATTCCAAAGCGTCATCATCAACTGGTAGCAGCTTTACCGGTTTTAGATCATCAAATCGTAAAGTACATAATATTAGAGGATTACCGGCTACAGCGAAAGCAAGTAAGTTTGTATATTTTTTTAAATTAAATGCGTAGATTTTTCTTCTCAATCATAAACAATATTTATTTTGCAGTTGATTTCAAACCAAAAAGTAATTATAATTGATATATATTTATTTTCAACAAATATTTGATTTTGTATATTAATTAGAGTACTTTTCACCAAAAAAACAATTTTTTCTCATAAAATTACATCAATTTTGATTTTAGCAATAAGTGTCGGCACACAATTACAACGAGTCGTGCAACGATTATTGGTGTGAGAAAAAGTACGCCCAAAAAACTACGTATGACGGTGTCTGCAAAATCTGTCATGTTTATTTCATACAAAGAGAAATGTAGAGATTCTTTCGTCTAGAGTGTCTCCTTCCTTTATCAACGACCTAAGTTTTTTCTGTTTTTATATTTTAATTTTCTAAAAACAATAATAAGAAATTATTACTTTAATAAAAATTTATAAACAAACAAACTAAGTTGCTTTATAGTTCGATGTTCACTCGGTAATGCACACAGAGAACATGAGAGCCATAGAATATTTTATGTTAATTGTACTCATCATATGATTTTTGTTTACAAATATTTAAAATGTGCTAACTGTGTTAAGGTAATTAGAAACAAAAACAAGAGAATAAGAAAAAATGTTTTTAAAATTAAAATATATTATATTTCACAACTGCAACGCTCGACGAGTTTTAGTTTTCAATTTGTATGGAAAAATATACTACAACACAATATTTTGTGGGTCATATACTGGCAAGCGCAATAAATTCCGGGAAGGTATGAGGCCCTATGTATGTATGGGCGGTAAAATTAACGGTGAAAAAATATAATAAGTAATCTAAATAAAATTGCAGAATAAGTAAATTTAAGCAAATACCGGGAAAAAGGCTTTATATGGGAGCTAAGTCCAAATATCGGAACACTTTTATTTAAATTAAGAGTCCTGCTCAACATTGGCCATGGAAGCCGTTGTTAGTCTAATTCCCTTAAATATCTTCATAAGAACTTCAGCCTCATTGGCTGCATGTAGGTTGAACTTTGAACATGATGGTTCTTTTTATATTAAGGGTTATATTAATATCTTGAATTCTTTAGGAAACAAGGAATTCTTAGGTATGCCGACACACCGTATTAACACTGAATTGAGATTCGGGGTTGCCATCTCAAGTCGGAATGGGCAACGGGTGGTCTGATAGTAGATACTCGCAGTCTAAACTGATACAATGACGGTTCGAAAACGGACTCCGGTGTGAGATCGGAGGTCTTTGGACCCAACACGAGGATATCGGAGCCAATGGGCAAGTGGCCAACGTTATTCCAAGCTGAACTACAGGCTATACTCATATGCACTACACTAAATATTGGATTGAACTACCATGTGTGGAAAATAAATCTACTGGAATCACCTCTGTGTTGGCTATGTCTTGAATGAGACGAAGCAGCCGTTCATTGTTTTATGATCCTTGCTACAAAAGATCCATATGGGTCGCAGTGCCGGCCGTGGGGCCAGATCTTGACTTAATAATTATAATAATAAATTAAGAGTCATAATTGATTGTTCCATACAACATTCACAATCCAAATAACAAATATTCAAGGGTCTGAATAAGTACAGATTCTAGCCAACTTTAATAGGATGCTTCGAAAGAAGGCAATGTATTTTAAAAATTTCATCTAGTTCCATTACGAATCGATACTCATTAGATGACTTCTATTAATGCAGTGCATTATGTTGATAACAGGTCATTAGATTATGTGGAAGAGGAGGTAAGAGCGAGTAGTGTTTGTGGATATTAGACTTGAATTTACCTACAGTGTAATTTTCAATGAAAACCTAAGTGGGTAGTCTATTCCACATTCGACAAGATCAACTGATGAACGAATTTTCCATATGATGTGCTGCGTACTTCACTGGAAAATCGACATCAAACTAATGTGATTTACTGGATAAGCGTGTAAAAGCTCTGGGGATAAATTTATTTATCCCTCGATGATGCTCCAATGAGTCAATTCACTGACAAGCACCAACACTACCCTTTGGATATTGTTGAAAACCTTCTTTGAAGCTCCTGCCCGTATATGGGCACTTGAACATGGACATCACACTGAATTTTCATGCACAGAATTTCAAGAGTATCCTATTTCTCAATATTAGTTCCATTATAAGATCCACGGCCCAATAAGACAAGAAACAACAGTGAGTTTTGTGCACAATAAAATATCTCCTATTTGCAAAACCCCACTCAGAGACTGTCAAAGGGTCTTGATTGAATGTGTCATTAATAATTTTCTTTCTACCGTCAATCACAACAATGCCTGACCTATGATCGAAGAAAATACAATGACATTTGTAGATTGTGTTGAAAGTTTGACAAAAGGAGGGAAAAAGAACAGAACAGAAACTCATTTGATGACAACACATAAAGTGAGATCTTTGATAAAGCTCGAAATAAATCTAATAAATCGCTAAGAAGTGAATTAAACTCTATATATATAATAAACTGTTAATTAATTATGTTCTCCATCACTTTTGAGAGGGCAGAGCACATTACGATTGGGCGGTAGCCCAAAACTTTATAGGCATTGGCCGGACAGTGACAACTTGCCAGCAATAGGAGAAGATTTCCGCATGGTACGAAGACCTCTCTTACCCAATACAGGGTTTTACAATTTAGCCTAATATTATTTAAAGTTTATTTAAACGCAGACTCTGCCAATACTGGTTTCGATGCCATAAATTTATCTTTTTTTTATTTTATTTTTATTTATATTAATCATATAATTACAAATTATTACCTAAAACCCTAACCGAGCACTAGCAACAAAGGTCTCTGATGGAAATCGAACCCACGACCCCCCCACTAATAAGCTAGCACGCTTCCAACTAGCCTACCGGGGCGGTCAAATTTATAATAAATTTATGAATTATTAGAAAGGCTAATGACATTTTTCGAATTTTCATAATGGGACATTTTACAAGTCCGATTTAGGCTTAAAGTTTTGAGATCGTTGGGTCATTTATTTTCTAATTTAATTAAGTCTTAGAATATGTGAATGAAAATCGAAAACCAAAACGAACAGATTTTCATTTTAGAAAATATAGTTTTGTGAAAATAAAATTGATTTGTATTACTCAGAACTTATAATTTAGGCAACGAATCTTAATAATTAAATATAGATCATAAATTATTGAGCATTGAAAATCCTATCGATTTCGTTTTTGAAAAGTCTCGAATTTTTAATAACGATTTCCTCCCAATAAGGAGCTGATGGAAAAATTTGGAAACTGAGTTCTATAATCTATAAAAAACACCTTTTGAGGCCCTGTATTAAACAAACAAAATTTTTTGGTTCCTATATGTTACGGCACTTCACTTGTGTACACTCTGATAGTTACTTTAAATCTAAAATCATTTTGGAACACACATTTTTTAAATTTCAAAAACTATTATAATAATTGCAATAAATCATATTTTACGATAAATAATAAACAAATCAAATATTTGTTAAAAATATATTGTTAGCAAATATTTGCCAGTTATAATGACTAATTTGACATGCGTTTTTAGATAAAAGCGAATACTATTGCATATTAAAAACACAATCTATAAAATCTGTTAATGTGAAATCAACTGTTAAAATAAATATTTACTTAAATAATAATTACAATAAATATCATGTTTTGCCGATAAACAATTTTTAAATTTTTTTTTAATTTTAAAAGCCAAAATAAACAATATAAAACAATTGAACAATTTGTCTATATAACTTTATTTAGCTATCAATACCTAAATGTTAAAATATTTTGCAAAAAAATAATATCATAAAAATATTTTGGCTGTTCCATGAAAGATCGGCCAAAAACGGGAATTTTTTCTTGGGATCTTCCAATTCTAATAAGCATACAGAAACTCTGTAGCGCCACTTAGAGATTGCAGAAATTCGAAAAACTCACGTTTATACTTATTTGCAATTTTCTTTTTTTGAAAAATTAAAAATATGCAAAAAGTGTTTATGCTTCAATATTGATATATTAATTTCATTTAGTTATTTATTCATTTGTAATATAAGCAGCCAATGAAATTATATAACATGTACTTCTAATACTATAAAAATAGAGTGACATAGTCAATTTTCTTCTGTTGAATATACTTTTTTTAGAAAACAGATTAATGGTGACAACCGAATTTATTACCAACTGAATGGTTTGGTTGGATCCACCGATATATTTGCTTGTCGCAACCGAAATTCGGTTAATGCAAAAGAATTTCGATTCAAACTAAATATTTCAATTGTATCAGTAAAAAATTTGGTTGTGACAACTAAATAATTCAGTTGGTGCAACCAAAATATTCAGTTAACAAGAAATTCGGTTGTCATAATGAATCTGTTTTCTCTGTGTAGAAAAATAATATACAATCCACATACCGATGATTCTTCCTTCAATGACTCAATAGAGCTGCATAGCACACTGTTATTAATGTATGCTGACGTCGCTCTTTGAACACGATCCAAAAGCTTCAAACTTCCATAAATGGGAGTTGTATTCTATCTTCGGTTAGACATATGTAGGTGGTATGTATAGAAAGGAGATGAGATAGGGAAATATATTTCTGGCACTCATTTAGGAAACCAAGACACTTGAATGCTTCCTTCGACACTTTTAAAACGTGATTATTCCAACGGGTATCACAGAACATCAGGGGTATCCGATTTCACAGCCCTATGGGTAAAAATACAACATTGGGTCTTACCTGATTTAAAATCGATCCTATTAGCAACACCCCACTCTGAAATTGCCGAAAGGTCACGACAGTGTCATTTATAATCTTTCCCAATCTCAAAAAAACTTGGTCTATATCCGAAGTAAAATAAGTGACAAATGTTTATGTTATTGGCGCATCAGTACGTTGAGTGGAAAGTTCGATCGAAAAGATAAACACGAGAAAAAAAAAACCGCACCTTGTGGTTATCGTGAATTAAGCTAAAGCTATAGAGCGATTCCTGCGAAACATCGAAATCAAACGAGAGAAGGTATTACCGCAACAAATTTTGATAATAGTACGCTGTTCCACACATAATCGAATCCAGGGAAACCACTTTACTTTCATCAAACTGATGAATAGGTCGACTCCAACGCCGTCTTATGCCGTACAAATACTTCTACGAAAGCCATACTGTCGATTACTTAAAAAGATGGTAACTAATGCTCTCCATTACCTTTGACAGCGCATATCATATTGTTATTGGGCCGTAGTTTTCAGAGTTAATGGCTGCACCCAATGAACTTTGGCGACATTATAGTATGGCAGGAATACGGCCAGCATGGTACGAAGAACTAAGGCGGTTAACTAAAGGACGATTTGGTGTCGAAGAACACTGTTAATCCTAAAAAACTCAATGAAATTATATGTCTACTCTGTGGTACAGGGTTTATTGACCTGTAGAAAATCTGACCACATTAAGATCCAATTCCCATATTAACCTACCTACCCGATACTTTCTTAAGAATTTTATCAGCAATTTCAGTCAGACTTTTTTAACATATTTATTGCACCGTTAATTATTTCAACCATATAATAAGGATCGGATCCCTTTCCAGAATTTTTTCGCTCTCAAAACCATATTCCAAATAGTATAATTTTTAAATTTTTTTATAGCACAACTATCACAAAATTTATTATTTTCTGAAAGATTAGACATCAGTACAATTTGAATAATTTTTAAAAAATCTGTGGATACTAATCCAATGCATATTAATTAATATACTAATACTGAACCCAACATAATTTTTGCATATTTTTTCAATAATGATAATTGCGAATAAAATTGTGAGTTTTTCCAATTTCGGGAAAATAAAAACGACAAAATATAATGTAAAAGACCCAAGTTAAGATTTTGGTTGATCTATAGTGAAATGTTCGATATATTAACTTAATTGTAGACATGATTAAAGTTAACTAAAAAATAAATCGACTAATTGACAAAACATTATGTGGGCAATTGAAAAATAATAAACTGAAAAAATCATGTTATTTTTAAACAATTTCAATTGCGGCAGCGAATGGAAAAGCTTATTCAAAACAATATGAACATTTTAAATTTATTGTGGGGTTGTGTCTTTGCTAAGTGTGTAGTTATACAGAAATATACATATATGCAGTGAAAGCTCCTGCAGGCGGACACCGACCAACGCGCTGATTTTATCCGGTTACGGGAGAAGTTGGCCTACAGGACAGTTTTTTCCTTATATAGTTCCAAGAAGGGACCACGAAATTTGTTCGTCTATGTAAGCTCTCCGACTGCGTGAGCTGTCCGTTAGTAGAGCTTTCAGCGTATTTTAATAGCATACCCTACTACGTAGTCAAGCGATAATGAGATAATGCTGATGTTGGTAACTACCAAAAATAACCTGCACACACCTAAATTTGTGTATACCAATCGGCTGTTAATAAAATTATATGTACCGAAATGTAAATTATATATAAATGTAAAAATATATGAATGACATGAACCCTGTTGAAATTGATTAGAATCTATACATATTTAAAACTATATCCCATTAGAATGACAAAAAAAAAAAAAAAAAACAAGCACATAGACCCCATAAAAACTATCTCCCCTATATTTCCTTTATTTTTGTTCAATAGTTAGTTATTCCACCCATGTTAAGAAGATCAGACTCCTTTTCGGAATTTAATTCAACTCTCGGAATCTAACACAATTCTTACTACAATCTAGGAAAACTATTAGTCGGTCTTGACCGACTATAATATTTTTTTTTTTTTTGCTTGTTCAAACTAATATTTTTCAACACGTTTTCCTTTATGACATTTTAATTAATTAAAAACATGTTTATTATAAATTTCTTACCACAAAACATGGCTAAAAAAATAATGAGAAATAATAAAAATTGTTGGTTGCTTGCTTTTTTAGGGGCAAACAAATGTTAGGCGATAGCACAAAAACTGTGTACCGAACAACAAAGTAATAAACTAATATATTTTTTTTTTGTAAATATTTTTATAAAACACACAATTATTTACGTGCGTATGTATTGTTAATACATGTTTTATTTAATATATTTTTATAGCAAAATAAAAAAAAAGTAAATTTAAGTCGACTAAATTACTTGCTAAAATAAATATTTTAATAACACAGTAAGTACGTCAAAATGACAACGAAAAGCGTAAGATATGTTAACTATTTTTTGATTATATTTTAACGAAAAAATGTTTTCCAATGACTTAATTTTTTGGTTTTTCACTTATTTACTATTTATTACAATTCTTTTTTAAGTTAATCTAGAAGGCAAGGAGTTATAATTATTTGTAGTTCAAGAAATAATGATTCCCCAGTATTAATTCTACACTGGGATGTACATATTTAATTCGAGTTAAAGTACACCAAACGTATACGTAATATTATTGTAACAGATTTTAATGACTCTTATGCTGTTTTATTTTCTGAACAAAATTTAAATATTTTTTTATTGCAAATGAAAAATAAATATTAATAAATAGTAAATAAATCAATAAATAAAGTCATTTCAAAAGAGTTTTCGAAGTCTTTTCAGTAAAATTTAATCAAAAAATTGTTTTGTACAAATTTTAAATCTAAATATCTTGTTAAAATTACCTGACTCTTTGAAACTGAGTTCGCCACTGAATTCTAAGATACCAAATTAAGTTTACGTGTCTCGGGGTTTCGGCTTGCCATTTCAAAAGATGCAATTTACTTACAGAGTAATTTATATCTAGAGCCAGTTGACTTCGACTAATGTTATTATGAATGTATTTTTAAAATCGCCAAAATTGCGCACAAAATCTGTAACAATCTCTAAAATAAAGAAGTATATCTAACCCTCCCTTAATATTTTAATCGAAATTTGGTTATAGGTGTTTTTAGAATCTATTCTCTATTAATTAAATAATTTCTTAACTGAATATAAATTTCTAAAATGGTTTAAAATTTCTTATAAATATCTTTGATAATATTTTCAAATTTCATAGAAATTTGGAAACCTAATTTTAGTTTATGTTCTACAATATTTTCATTTATATATTTGGGTTGGGGTGCAATACCCCAAATATATAAATCAAAAGTAAAAATAATGCGTTATTTAAAAACGTATTTCAAATCGACTTGCAACATTTTTTATATCAAAAATTTTCTTTATCAAAAATTTTATCTTTGGAACATCGGATTATTTTTTTAAAAAATGTTCCATTTTATAAAATGACTCACATCTCGAATACTACATGAAATAGAGAAAAACGGACAAGATATTTGCTCCTATTTATTCTTGCGTTTTGAGAATACGTACCGGTTCTGGGAAGAGCCTATAGTTTGAACAAAATCTACACCTCAGTATAATTATAAATAAAACTTAATTTTTTAAGAATATTCTTTTTTGTTAAATTTAGATTTAATTAATTTAATAAAAATTGCAATAATATTAAGAGCTCTGATGCTAAGACAAAAATTATAAATAAATTTTATTAAATAAGACAATTTTTCTGTTGAGCTAACAAATATATTATTTTAAGTGTAGTGACAGCTTCGATCCATAAAATGCCACTTAAAATTACACAAATATTTAGCATGTTTTATCTAGATATAAATATATGGCTTGTTTGTCTTTTCAATCAACACCTTTTAAAATGTGTATTTACAAATTTTTATTTTTTTTTTATTAATACACCCACTTTGTATGTAATTAAAATATTTCTGAAGATATTTGTTATAGAAAAATTCACATAATAAAATTATGTCAGATTAAAATACATGATATTTTGCGGTCACAGACATTTAAAAACGTTTATACTTCCATACAAATATGAAATACAAAAAAAAAAGTAGTTTTTTAAGAAAATAGAATAAAATACAATTTTTTCTTACTGGCACCTCAAAAAAATACTATTAAAACAAGTCAATCAAAGAAAAACATTAATTTATTTTGGAATTGATTCGTAACATAAAAATGAAGGGCAATAGAAAATTACATTGTTTAAAGTTTTTTTTTATTTTTTTCACTTACAATATTCGCGTAGTTACTGAAAATTACATTAACGTTATTTTTTTTTAATTAATATACAGCTTAAATGTAATAAAATATAATTTCATATAATTCAAAAAATAAACATCATATTTTTACAGCATTTCTGTAGCAGTTAATATGCATTTTTAGTCTTAATGCTCCCAGCAAAATAAGAGCTGAGGAAGAAGTAGTTAAACACTACATCTACTGAACACGAAGTTGTGAAAATTTCGGTGAATCATTAATGATTTTAACATTGGCGTGTCATTGGGAGGAATCGATGAGCAGATGGACTTTTTCATTAGTTTACGGAAGTTGTTAAATATAGGGACTACAAAATAAATATAGGGAGTGGCTTTGTTTTTAAGTTAAAAATGTGATTTTGAACACGCCAAGAATTATTATTCCGACCAGGACAAAGTGTTTATCACTGGTATGCAAAATATGTTTTCAATAAGGCATGTAATGACTGCAGGAATTAACAATTTATGGACCAACTAAATAATTGTTTTTTTTTTTACTAGTAGGGGTTAATATCAACATTTTGGAAGTTGTTTAAAATGACTTCTTACAAATCGAAAAATTTGCACTATCAACTTCTTTGGATGTTCTAAAAAAGAGATTCGTAAAGAAGAACATCCATTTTATTTTGCTGGGTTAAGTTGGAAAAAAAAATTATTTATTTTTACAACATTTTCACAAGGAAATTATCCTCGCCTGGATCTCCAGATATTAATAAAATTTAGAAATCTTATTAAAAAGGAAAATCTAATTAACATAAAATGTATGTATATATATTTGCTTTAAATATATCCCAGTAGCAAAAGAACTAGTACAGAATCAGTTTTGTACAAGTGTATTTGAAACATGGATGGGGCAAACTGTACCCAAACACTCGCTTTGGAACTAAAAATTTTAAAATTTACAATTCAAAGACGAAAAACAAGGAGCAAAACTGGTACAAATGTGGTATTTGCGAAATTTGGTCTTAAGGGAAATTTTTGTCACTTATTGTTAAATTATAATTATAATTTCTAATTCATATTTAAATTTAGTATTTTGAAACAGTCTCTATATAGTGATTTTGTTTATTTACTTTTATTTCTGGAAAAAATAGTAAACTTAGAAATTATGAAAATAAAAATGATATCAAAAGTAGTAACAGATACAACTAAATTTAAAAAATTCGCAAATTTATCGTTGAAAACAAATTACAACCAATCACATTAACAAACATACATAGGTCCAATGAAGCAAATACACATCTGGTTTAAAAATCTTTTTTTAGAAAAGAAAACATATGCAAAATTGGTACACTCAAAATAGTTTGTAGAATAAATTAGCTGAAAAGGTAAATTCAAATAAATGAATGAAAAATATTAATAAATTAAATTACAACATCCATAAAAAATAATTGATTTTTCATTTATATTAACTGTCAACAAACTAACCACATATCAGTAAATAACATGATATTTTCTTTTAACATTCAACTAATTTTTAACAAAATCGGTTCAAAGTAATGATTTTTCCTTTATTTCGTCTTTGTTTATTTTAACAATAAAATCCGTAAAAATAAACGAATTTTCATTTATTTGGTTTATTTTAATTATCAGTCCATTACATATTAAAAATAAAATAATTTTACATAAAAATATTTACTGTATAGAAAATTCGTATTTATATGAAACTTATTTTAAAAATAAATGTCAACAAAAGCTGGCTTTAGGGCTATTTAAAAATGTAAAAACAACTAAATGGATCACTTTTTAAATAAACTACCCAGGGAAAATTTAGTAAAAGGATCTCACTGATTTTTACATTACCAAAAATGACCTACACCTGCCCACTGTATTACTTCTAAAGTACACTCACAATATATTTTCCGTTACCGACTGTAGTTTATTTAAAATGTAATACGTAAAGTTTGTTTTTATATGAAGATTCAATTGAAATTCATAGTAATATGTTTTTTAACTATTTGAATCAGTCATTCAAAAAACAAATTATAAAAATTTACAGACATTCAGTAGGAGTTGATATTTTCTGTGTAATGTAAAATTTTATGTTTTCTGTTTCTAAAAATTGAAAACAAACTACAATATTAGTTTTTTCTAACTTTTTGTCAGTAAAAAATTTATGATTATTTTAAACGACTTTCTATTGTTTTTACTACTTTTGTTGGTTATTAAACAATGATTTAAAATAAACAACAAAATGGGTTGAATATAATGAAAAATCAGTATTCCTCTTTTTAACTGTATTTTCGATTAATTTAATTAGTATTTTAAGTTGTTTTTAACGAAATAATATTGTGAGTGTAATTGTGTTAAATAATTATGTTCCTTGAATACTATGTTACTTTCAAATTTAAAATAATGAGTTACTAGACATGTGTTTTAACTACTTATTTGGTAGTTAAAATCTATTTTTGTTTTTGTTATTTGATTTTTTTTTAATTTGTTAAAAAATTCACTTTTTATTGTATAACTATAAATATTTATTTTAACCTTTTTATTATCTAGTTATTTTACTCGCTATTCGTAAACTTGGAAACCACTAGCTATCTCTAATTACATTCCTGTATTAAAATAATGAGCTTATCAGGCAAACTTTAACCAGTTACTACTCGTTCTAAGACCCATTATTTGAGAAGGAATTTTTTCCAAGGTACAGTCAGTTACTATAAAAATATTTTGAGTGTACTCATGACATATTTATTGTTTAATTTTATTTTAAACAATTCCCACACTGTTGAGATTATTTACTGAATATAATGCCTCAGTTGAAGTTACCCATCCATCATTTTCTTAATGCAGACAACTGATGCATGTGGTGATCAAGTGTCAAAAGAAGTATGCAAAGAGTCTTGGTTTCTTAAATCGGTGTAAAAACTTATTCACCCATCTAATCTCCTTTCCATTTATATAACCTACACTCACCAAAAAAAGTCTGTAATGGCGACTGAAAATTTTGCTGTTATTACGGGAAATTTTGCTTAATTGAGCTCAGGGTATTTCGTTTGCTAATCCTAGCAACACATGTCTGCTGACGCGTAATACAAGGAAATTAGTAGGAAAAATTAGTAGCTGCTAATCGCTTTAAAATCGGTTTACTAAAATCAGCAAAAAAAAAAAATACTAAATATTTTTAATATTAGTACAATAACATTGGTGCAAAAAATTCTTAAGCGCTACTAAATTTTAGAAATTTCTGAAAACTCAACGGATTTATAAAAAAAAAATTATTAAAATGCCCAAATTAACTCAATTATTTTTAAATACAATAGTTACACTTTAAAGCTGCCTTGCAAATTCGAATATACAAATTTATATAATTTTATTGAGCAACATTTTATTCATTTAATTTAATTTTTTTTTTCAAAAAATATTTAATAAAAAATCAAAAACAAAATCAAAGGCTTAAAAAATAGTAAAAACATAAACGAACGATAAATTGGTAATTTTTGTTTTGAAAAATAATTTAAGTTCGTTTTTTGATTTTAAAGTAAAATTATAATTGTATTAAAGGCTGATTTTTAGAACTAAAAAAGTTTTCAGTGCTATTTTAGGTGGATGTCCAAATATTGGGCATTAATCGGCTGTAAAAAGTATTTTCACTTCCGATCCCTTTTTTCAGCCTATGCAACATTTTAAGGCAATTTTAGTTTGTATGTATAAGTTTTAATTATTAGGAATAACATTTCCTTTAGTATCCACATTTTTAAAATTTGAAAATTTTTTTCGCTAATTATGGGAAATCGGTTCTCAAAAATTTGTAAAATGATTTCTGAAGTTAGCAACAGAATCCTATAAATATTCTGTAAAAATTCTGTAATTTGTAAAATGTTATTTACAAAATTTACTTAATAATGTTTTTTTTACTAAAATATCAGTACAAAAAATGTAAAGTGGGATTGAAAACAATTTACTAACTAACTTTTTTCTTTGAGTGTATGTTTCACTGAAGATGAAATAAAACTACTATATATGGGCAGAAGCTTTTAAGTCTATTTTGGAGCTTTGGAGCTTTGTCCAAAGGAGGGCACTGGTGGTTATCAGTAATAGCATCATGGCTGTTACCCTTTTCTATCGATCCTACAATGGGTGATGTTCTACACAGACAAATGAACTTATCCCCAAATACCCCAGTAGAGCACATGCGTTTGTTGTCGAGTACCCAATGTACCGCACAGTGCTTTACAGGAAAAACTCGTTCATCAATAAAACTTACCGTATATGGAATAGACTCACTGCAGAGACCTTCCCTAAAAATAACAATATAAATAAGTTGAAGTCTAATGTCCAAAAACACTACTCCTCTTAGTACATTTTAAAACTGGTTCTGCCATTTGTTACTAATATTCTATACAATCGTTGTTTTCTTTTAAAACATGCTAATCACAATTTCTTTTTAGCAAAAATATCTGACGTTTTTTTTTTTTTTTTTAATTACATGAAACACTTTTAAGATCTAATTTTAACTATAACACCATCACACCACTTGCTTATTATACTCATAACTAGGGCAAGGCATTTTATGCACTAACAAAATCAAAATATACTCTAAAGCCAACAACTATGATAGTAAAAAATATAAAAGTGTCCTAGTAATTTTCAAATAATAATAAAAATATTTTAAAATAACAAAACGTATTAAAAAAAAATAATTTGTTTGAATTAAAATACGAAAATGTACACATTATTAAACTGTTCATAACAAATTTAAAAATATACATTTAATGAACAAAATATGCATTCAAAATGCACAAAATCAATAGCTTTAATCAAAATATGAAAAACATAAATGCGAAAATATGCAACTAATAATAACTCAATGGAATTTTTTTAAAAATTACATGATTCGTATTAATATTTAGTTCATATCAGTTTTTCATAACCGAGAAAATCATGCATTTAGATAGAATTCCTTGCCCTACACATAACAATATGTTTTACTTAATGAAGCAAAAAAAATATATATATACATATATATAATACTTTAGAATGAATAAATTTAGTTACGCATTTTTTTTATTATAATTTTTTTAATCTAAACAAATTTTAATGTTGACTTTAATTTTTAGAACAAATTATAAACTTTTTTGTACACTACAAAATATTAGATACAGAGTATGATCTGCTTCTGACACCAATTGTAACAATCAAATACACTCTTTTAAAAAATAATTTTTTTAATAAATCAAAAACTAAATAATATAATTACCCTAGTTTAGAAATTCCGGTCAACTTTTTGATCAGAGCGAATGAAACAAAATCTTAAAGTTATTTAAGGCGATGAATTTAAATCTGGGTTTCGTTTTTTAAGATTGGTTCTAGTTTTTGAGGTCTCACATGTTTGTAGCACTGCACTCTCATAACGACAATCAGCTGTTGCCATCGCTAGAAGCATCATCTCAATTTTATTCTTAATCACCCTTATTATTGTTGTCGTCATCGACACAAGACAATGTCGTCTTGGGATTTTTTTTGAAATTGGTATTCCCGTTGTCGTTATCGAAAATAATTGATAACTTTCGACAAGTATTTGGTATTCTGTAAGAACATGTGACGACGATATTGTCTTGAAACGACTCTGATTTTGTCGACACAATTTTTAGTAACGACTTGAGGAAAAGTAATGAAAAAAACGGAAAAAATGGGAAGAAGTATCAAATTTATTAAATGCACTTGGCCCACCAAGAATAATGTGAGATGGATGGCAGAAGGTAAAGAAAGCATGATCATATAAAGTGCATTATAAAAATATAACAAAATTTATTTATAGGTTTGGCGAGACTTAAAATTTAAAGTTAAAAAGAAAATGGTAGCCAACAAAGCCGAGTGTAATGCTACAGGTGGCGGAAGATTCAAGCAATTTATATTGAGCCCGCTGGAGGAAGCTGTGGCAAATCTTCTACAGTTTCAGAAACAGCTGAACCCTAAGTTAAAGTCGTTTCCAACACTGAGCTGGTACGACCCCTGGGCTAAAAATCTTAATGTGGCTGCCAACTTTATTGTTTTGGAAATAAATGTGGACTTGGTTCCGATTTTCAAATTAGGTGCTATTGTTTCCAGCGCATCTTTAAAGGCTGTTTTATTTAGCCGAAAGTAACTTTCAAACCTTTTAAAAAAATTAGAAGATTAACATTCTTTAAAGTAACAGACTTTGATTTTGCTACTCACTTGTTATCCAGCAGATTAAAGATATTGGATTTCTGTATGAGAAGTCTTCTTTCCAATACTAGATTTACTTTATTTTCTTCATCACTGGTATCAGAATTTAAATTACACATAAAAAACATTTTTTCGCAAAAATAATAAACAAAATAAATCTGCCGACTCAATTTTTAGAGATGTGCTTTTGTTTAAATCGATAAACTGTCGACGTCGTTACAACACTGTTTTAGAATACCAATTTGGTGTCGAAGTGATGTCGACGTCGAAGCAAAGTGATGTTGACTCAAAAACGACGACGACATTGATAACGACAACTAGAATAAGAGTGAATGTTTTTTTTTTTTACAAACTGCTTTTCCTTGGTATGATTGCCGTATTTTGTTTCACCAAAAATAATCTTTAATGAGCACTCGAAATTCACTTTTTTCCATTAGAAAAAAGTGGTTGTATGTTTTGAACAGCTGTTAAACGCAAAGTAAATGGCGGAACTTGCTTAAAAATGACAGTAGTCTATTAACAGGTGGTACTTGATGGGAGCAGTGTTGCATTTATATAACTACGAGGGTAGTTCGAAAAGTCACGGGCTTATTGATCCGCCCTCGTATATAAGAAAAAGTGCAAAAAAAAATATTACAAATGTGATGAGAGATGCATATTTTCATAATTTTGGTTAATCTCTAGCAAACACTCACAAGTCGTGGGTACCGAAATTATTTTGTAACGCGTGTAGCACAAAACTGTAGAAGTCGTCACTTGGTCAAGAAGTATACTTTCCATTTTTAATGTCAATGTTATGGAGAGAGCAGAAAAATAATGTATGTATATGATTGTTAGTTTTGCTAGATGAATGTGGTCGGCTTAAATGCAAAAAAAAAAAAAAAACTAGCAAAGTGTGATTATCCTAACGTGTGATGAGTGTCCAAGCTGGTGCCCTAGGAACCCAGGAAAACAAATCTACATCACTTGTGAATTCTTCATCACTTGTGAG
The DNA here is from genome assembly GCA_949748255.1 of Eustalomyia histrio. Taxonomy (NCBI): domain Eukaryota; kingdom Metazoa; phylum Arthropoda; class Insecta; order Diptera; family Anthomyiidae; genus Eustalomyia; species Eustalomyia histrio. The sequence continues at coordinate 210,769,917 of OX456523.1, read as the reverse complement.
TTCACATCACTTGTGAATTCACAGAACATTTTCCTGCCACCTCTCTACATAAAACTTGGCCTTATCAATAACTTCGTCAAAAAGCTCAACCCTGAAAGGCAGGCTTTTAAGTACTTGAGCAAGTTGTTTTCCAAATTGTCATACGCCAAAATAAAAGAGGGAATATATGCCGGACCTGAAGCAGCATGGGCATCATTTCAAAATGTTCAAAACTTTCTCGGTAACCGTAAATTCACGGACTTGAAGTTAATAATCAAGAGTTTGTTGCAAAATTATTGCAAGATTGGAACTGGAACGTCTCTCAAAATACATTTTCTTTACATACATTTCTTTCCTGAAAACTTAGATAATACTAGCGACGTGCAAGGAAAGCGACTTCACCAAGATTTGGCGAAAATCGAAAGACGATATCAAAGATTTTAGGACGAGGGCATGATGAGCGACTACTATTGAACTCTAATGCATGAAACAGATTACCAAGTAATACAAATGACTCACTTAGACTGCTCTTCATTTCTATATTATCACTTTTCATTGAATAAAATGGATATTAATTGTCAACACATATTTTATTCAATATCTTAAAAACACGAACCAATCCTAAAAAACTCAGCGCCCCAAGTTAGTCATAGATAATTTTAGTTGCTCTGATCCAAAAGCGTGTATACTTGTGTGTTATTATAGTTGATACCAATCCTATTAAAAGCACTTTTACTCACGTCTTATTAAATATGTGAATAAGCCAACATAACATTGGTAACGTATTGGAGTGATGTTATATATTACATGATAATGGACAATACTTTGTATTACCTGTAATGTATACTTTATAATGGGTTCTCTATGTATAACCGGTAATGATTATTTACTGCCAATAAATTAAATCGACTTAAGTTGTTTTGTTGAACAAAATATTGTTTTCAAGAGACTTTTTTTTCTAAAATGAACATTATTCGCATTAATTTTTTAACTTAGCATAGAAGTTTATAATATTAGTTCTTTAATCTCTTACAGACGCACACAAAATGTTTAAATTCTCACAAAAGTTGTCTTATCAAAAAATAGTCTTATAATTTCCTCCCCCCCAAAAAAAAAAAAGTACTTTTGTCAAAAGCCCACAGACATTTATTTTAGTTATGTGTTTCTTCTTGATTTGTGACGCATAAATCGAGGGAGGTATTTATTGCTATTTCATACTTCCTAATAATATTAAATTTTTAAATTTGTAGTGTATTACACTGTCAGTGTAGAAAGACTAACATTATCTAAGTTGTTGTATGTCTGCTTATTTAGTTGGTCAATAATATTTTACTACACCCATCAAACAACACGTTTCACGATTTTATTTATTCTTAGTAAAATGCGTACTGTATACATTTCGTTGTGTTTACAGAAAGTTGGTAAAAAAAAAATAGAAAAAATAAACATTTTCGTTTAAAAAAATTAAAAAACACAAACTAAAAAATGTTTTCAAATGAAATATATTGCAAACGCATCATATTCAAAGCGTTTTTCTCGACTATCGTGCAGTTGTATCTTAGTCGCGTGCGTGATGTGTTAGATCAGTTTCTTTTCGATTAGAACTTTACTAAAAATGCTTTAAAAATTTATTTTAAAAAATAATAAGCTGTTTGTTATTTTTTTCAATGTGTTTGTTTTTGTGTCTTAGTTAGAGCATACAAATAGTAATTGTGGTGTTTTTTTAACGACTTGTTACCAGGAATGTTATTTCGGAACAATATTTTTTTTTTAAATAAAAAAAGGTTGACTATTTTCTATGAGTTCATTTTACGATTCAGAGTAAGTATATTTTATTTAACTTTTGAATCAAAGAAATTTATTTATATATTTTGTAGAGTTATAAATAAGTAAATTCAAAATGCTTTCTCTACTTATGCATACAGTACCACATTTTAAACATATTATATGTGATTGCTGAATATTTTGGGTCTTCCAAACAAAAGTGTGTGTGAACATATAATAACGCGAATTAGGCCAGAAATTAAATTTTTTCCCATATATTGAAAATAAACTGCTTCCAACGTTGTATAGTTCTCACGTGTTTTATAAATATTTCCTATTTTAGCACTCTGTTATGTACAAAAATATTGGAAGAATTAAACTCGCTTTAAAAATTAAGTGATTTGGCACAACTAAAACGGACTTTATTCTCTTATTCGATTTGGAGATTATGTCCAAAAATTCCCAATTATTCCCAAAAAAATTCCCAAAGAATAAGCGGGACTATGGCCATCATTACTTTGGTTAGAATTTCTATATAAAAATGGGCACATTCCCCATCTCCATTAAGAACATTATTCAAAGGGACGTAATCCCCAATGTAGTCGCTTTACGGTCGGATTTAGGTAATTTATAGTCTATTCGGAGGGCGGTTCCCGTGAGTTAAAAATATTTTATGATCATGTACAAATGGGTGCACTCAGAAAAAAAGTTAGTAGTAAAATTTGATTTTTATTTAAAAAATTATTATTTACTAAATTTTTTGTTATTAAAATTTTACAAATTGCATAATTTTTACATAATATTATTTACAAATTATTGTTGCTTATTTCAGAAAACATTTAACAAATTATTGAAAATTTTAAAAATGGGGATATTGAAGGAAATGTTCTTATAATTAAAACTTATACATACAAAGATAAATCACCTTAAAATACAATTATATTGGCAAAAAAAGGTTATCTGTTATAACACAACATAATATTTATTAAAGTAAAATAATTTTTTTTGTAGGATTTAGAAGGAACGTTCAATATATAGTTCAGGTCAGGTCGTTCAATATATAGTTGTTGAAATGTTGAAAAACCGCTGAGTTGTCAATTCATCAGATTCTAAAAGTATCTACAAAGGTCAAATTGTTAGTCGAAAATAATTCAGACAACGAAAAAAAATTTGAGAATTGGTCCTTAAAATATTATCAGATTAAAAAGTTATTTTAACAATTTAGGATTTTAAAGGTGAAATAAATTCCTGCCCCGTCCATTAATGTATAGGTTACAAAAAAAGCGTTAACTTAGCATAGTTTAGTTTGGAAGCGTCGACGTCTTCTGCCAACATTTATATTTTTATTTATTTTACATTTCAGCTTAGTTCACCAATTTTAATCAATAATAATTCTTGATTAAAGCTCATTGATTTAAAATAATTTTGTACAAAATTTTAGCATTGTTTAATAGCGATTGTTATCTTTTTTGCTATTTCCATTTTACAATTTAAATTTGCTGTTTACAGCAATTTATTAAAATTTAATAGCGTTTACAATTTTTTTATACTAATTTCATTGTATTAATTTTAATAATACTGAGAACATATTTTTGCCGATTTAATCAAATCGTTTTTAAATTTCACTTTAAAAAAAAAAAACATACTAAAATTTATTAGCGAACACTAAATTATTCTACTAATTCCATTGTAAACAGTGATCTGTTTACCAATTGGATTTTAAAAAAAAAAAAAAAATAAATTGGCAGAAGTAAATGAAATATTTAATTGGGGCGATGAATGAATGCCTGCCATTTACTTTTTGAAGAGTATTTCATATAAATGTAGATAGTACATCCGCGAGCTCCAATTTTGGCATACTTGTTCCAGTAATTTCGTCAATATCAGCTGTAATGTTATATTCCAGGGCTGGAATTGCGGCTGACTTGTCCCTGCACATGAAAGACTTCACGTATCCCCACAAAAAATTGTATAGTCGGATCAAATCTCATTATTTTGGCTATCAATGGACTGCTCAAACTTGAGATTAATTGCGCACCAATCACGCCTCTTAATGGGTTCATGGTATCGCATGCCGTGTGGCATATGGCATCGTCTTGTTGAAACCAGATGTGAACCAAGTCCAATTCTTCCATTTGGGGCAATAAAAAGACTGTAGTCATCACACGGTACCTTGCTCCATTGGTTGTAACGTTGCAATTTTCATCGTACTTCCCTGTTTTGTAACGTGCCGTTAAAAATCTACTTATTCTCATACCCAGTATTACTATAATATTATACTTAAAGCAATACCTTATATATTTCTCATTAAGTTAATAAAATTGTTTACATATAGTGTGAGAGTCAAAGGCTGTAAGGCGAGCCAAAACCGAGGGACGGATCGGGTAATACTTCAACCCGGGAACAGGATATTACCTGAATTCTCTCCCGATTCCTGCTTCCCTATACGAGAACCGTTGTTTATTCTCATTATTAGCTAGCTGTATTATTCGAGGACGAGAACCGTTGTTTATTCTCGTTTTTAGTTAGTCGTATTATTCAAGTACGTAAACCACTGCTTATCACCGTTAACCGAGCCGAAACTTTTTCTAGAGTTCGGTAAATATTACCTTTGAGTAGTGTCGAACATATACAATCAAAATTCACAAAGTGTTCTATAGTAAATCTCGCTATTCGAACACCAAAACGTGGTTTCCTCTAAATCCGTGTCGTATTGTCGGCCGTCGTTGTAAAGGGTTGGGATGTCGTGCATAATTTTATAATTACCTTAAAGGAAGCAGACCTTTGGCGAATATGGACAGCTGAGCTACACTCCAGCTGAAAAATAAACTGCATCACAAACAGTGCATCTTTTAGGGAGCGTTAATTGCTTTTAAACTACCTCTGGCTGCTCTTTACACCAAATTAGGCAATTCTGAGTCAAAAATTACCTTCGTCACTGAAGACAACTTTTCACACAGCACGAATTTTAAAAAATAATATTAAATGATTTGAAAGCGTTGTTCGTTTGTTAGTCTATTCATGGATTTTTTGCATTGCCATATTCACCAATATGTATTTTACTGATAAAATTTACACTGAAAAACCAAATAGCAAAAAAAAAAACAATCTGTTTTTTACTGATAAAATTTACACTGAAAAACCAAATAGCAAAAAAAAAAAACAGCCTTTATTACTCATCAGCGAAATTTCCCGTAATAACGCAAAATTTTCAGTTGCTATGACAGCCCTATTTTTGGTGAATGTAGGTAAAAATTAAGTTTTTTAAAGTTAAAATCGAATATCTTAGAACTTTTTTATATTTCATCTTCTGTATATTTATACACATGACTTATTGGAGCTTCTCAAATTAATTGTGATTTTTCAAATTTATTGACCAAGAAAAAATCGATGAAATCAATTTTCAAAGTTTAAAAATGCAAATATTAATTTTCCTCAGTTTCTAAGCGGATATGTAATCATTGTACTGGTCCTTAGTTCTAATAAACAGTTTTTGTTAATTTTAAGATCAATAAAAATGAAACATGTATTTTAAACGTATTTTCCCTACATGCTTTTTACTAAATATTAAAGATACGAGCACGTAGTTTACTGTTTGTAGATTAATAAAAAAAGTTTTCTGTTCTATTTAAAAATAAAGAAACATACATTTATAAATTTGTTCGAAATAATTTACTGTCATTTACCGATTTTTTCAGTTTCATTTATTTTTTTTCATTTGTTTAAAATTTAATAAAAAGTTACCCAAAAAAGGAATGTTTGTGGTTTATTTGTATCCGTTACAGTTATTACAAATTTAAATTTTGTTTGATATTTGTTTCAGAAAAAAAAAATACTCAAAAAAATTTAATTTGTTTTTTATTTAATTTGTATATTTATGTACAAAATTATTTCAATTCTAATTACAAGAACTTCATAAACGCACATACATACACATATACATTCACACAAAATATGTCTAAAGATTTGCATACATTTCGCAGATTAAAATAAACAAAAGTACAAAATAAGAAACAATTTCAAATAAATGAATAAATAATTTATTTTTTACGGAATTGGTGGTTAAAATTTTAACATTTATTTTAACTTATTAATAATTTTTTCTTAAAGATGTTTCAGTTGTTTAAACAACATTTAAAAATCATTTAATTTTAATGAAAAATAATAAGACCGATTTTTAAATGAAATGCCATTTCTGTATATGGCATTTTCTGTTATTTTAACTTACAAACTATTTTAAGTGTCTTTAAACTTTAACTGCATTATATTTTCTGCATTTTATGGTAAAAGTTAGTACTATCTCTAGGGTATAATACAATAAGTTTGAGCTGATGTTTGTAACTACTCTTCGACCCAGAATCACTTTCTGAGTCGTATTAACAATAATAGTCCGAACGTCTGTGTGTCCATGTAAACCTTGTTGAATTTGCTTCAAATGGGTTCATATTCAGATCTAGCCACAATAAGAAGGTCCTTTATAAATTTATATCATCTAAAGAAGAGTCCTTTCTAAATTTTGTTTAAATGGTGTTTAGACACACAAAACCGTAATTTGAGGCAATAAATCGTGTATCTAAATCAAAAGAAAATCTGACTATATTTGGATAAAAATCCTTTGTGAAACCACTTTATCTGGTATTTGCTTAAATCGACTTTTTCGGAAGTTTCTTTCCGGTTTATATCAAAATTTTCCTTCTGTATGAGTTTAGGGCTCTTTCAGGAATTCGGACCGTTCCCCGAAATTTTACCCAAATAATACTTGGTGTAGGAAATCATGTAATCAACATGCCTCTATACTAGTTTTACATTCTATATTTCTACATCACGATAAGTTCATAATTACATTAAGATTGATAAATATCTACAAGTTTAATCCTCTATAACAGAGGTGATGTAGAGGATTAAACTTTGCTTTTGTAATTCTCAACTTGTGAATATTTGACAAATATAAGAAGATAAAAAAATTACTTGTAATATAAAAAGCAAATAGACTGACAATAACAAACTGTCCTCATAATGTCTGCTTTAATTAATCTTTTTTTGAATACATATTTTGAAAAGAGTCAATTTTAATTAATGACTACTTAAAGAATTAAAAAGAAAATGTCACTACTTGTTTAAAGATTTAAAGCAAAAACGCAAAACATGATATATTAAAAAAACATAAGTTTTAAATAAAGAAAATAAACAAAAAAAAAAAAAGTCTAAAAAATATGAACAAAACAAACAAATAATTAAGTTTTACAAAATTTTAAAATTTATCTTTATAAAAATTTAACTAACAAAAAGAAAACTTTTCTTTTCTCTCACTCTTTTTCTCTTCAAAATTAAAAACAAAAAAATCTCTTTATTTTTATAATTAAAAAAATTGTTTTCTCTTAAATTATTTTTTTTTTTATTTTAATGTAATATTTTTCCAAAATTTTCTTCAAATTCTATTCTTTTTTGTTGTTATTTGTTTTTCTTTTATTTTGTTTTTGTTGTTATTGGTTTTTTTTTATTTTCATACTATGGGAACTTACATATAACGCACGGCAATGCTACGAGAACGAAGACGGCATGCGCACTATAAACTAAATACCAGGTAAATTTTTTTTGTTTATTTGTTTCCTAATCTTTTTACACTTCTTTAGTGCATTAAATGTGGTTTTTCGAATTTAAAATTGTGTGAAAGAAATAAAAAAAAATATAAAAACAACACCATGATATATTAACAACATGTGCCGATATTTAAAATACCCCATTGAAATTACAAATTGTTATTTTGAAGATGTTATGTGTGAAAATTAGTTGGTGCCAAAAGTTGTTCAAAAGTTACTTATTTAGATTTGATCAATTTATCTATGGGTCAAACATTTTTTGATGTTTAACTTGTCTTAACTATTTCAGTATACACAATTTAACGCTAAGCTCAATTTAACACTAACCTAAGTTAATATCATGCGATATTAACTCGTGGCTAAGGATCAACTGTAGAGCTTTATCGATGATCACAACATGCATGTCAAATTGTCAAATTTCAAATTGAGTTTAACTTTTATTTTGGGTATTTTGGGATCACTGAAAGTTGGATATAAGATAGAGGAGACAAATTTAGTTTTTCCATTAATTTTTGAAGATTATATCGGTCAAATGGGCGTCTCCATTGTTGATGATCATTTGTGTTTTTACCTCAAATTTCATCGTTCTGGAGAGAACTTTGTGCGATAAACTCTCGCACTCTTCTCGGATACTGTCTTTGGGAACTTCCAGATTATGCGTCTTGTTCAATTAAAAAAAAGTCTGGAGCGGTTAAATTGGTCGATCCTGCTGGACACTGAAAATCGCCATGCCTTTCTGTTGAAACCACATATCCTCCAGCACCAATTCAAACATTTTGGGCAATAAAACCTAATCGATCATTACCGTTACCCAAGTTATTCTTAAAAAAATATAAGAACCGGTGACATTTCTAGCATAAATGAAGCACCATGCAGTGACTTTGTGTGAACCTGAATACTCTTTGTGAATAATACGTGGATTGTCAATGCCCCAGAAATTAATATTTTGTTTGTTTACGATTCAGATGAAAATATGTCTTGTCGCTCATGATAAAATTAAACAGTAACTGATGAATTGCTTGCATTTTGTATGGGAAAATCTTCAAGTTTGTATTACCAAAATCTTCTGCAGAGACTAATGTTTAATGATAAATTACGTAGAACGTCGTCTGATCGACGTTGATGGCTCATTCAAGCCATCGTCCGCCACAACGAAACAATCTTCTGGAGGTGAGTGTTAAAGGGCTTAGTTTTGACCATTTGGCGTAGAACCTCCGGAGATTTTTGGAGCAGCATTCCCTTTAATAAATACATACTCTAGATATTTTATAAATTAAATTAAAGATAAATTATCATCAATTGTTATGTAAGAGATTTAATTTAGTAAACAAACTAATGATCCAAGGTGTTTGCAATTTGATAACAAAGAAAGTTCAACTGAGAATTGATTTTATTAAATATTAAGCTTTGGAAATTAAGCTAATGAATTAATTCATAGCTCATGTTTTTTTTTTGTAAATTTTTTAAAGCTTAATTCGATTTTGGCTGGATTAAGCACAATTTAAATTAATTACTTCGAAGCTTGACACTGGGGATAAATTTCTTGTTGATTGTATTTTCTGATCCAACCAAATATTCCAAATGGGATATTTGTTAGCTCTTTCTTTTTATTAAAGGCGATTAATATTTCTATTTTAAGAAACTTATAATCATGAACATATGTTTTGCATTAATTATCCGCATATTTTTTATTTATTGTTTTCACGGTTTTCAATATATTAATTATTAAATTGAATTACAATCTTAATTGTTGCCAAAATTACCCAGGCAGAAAAACATTATTGTAACAGAATTTGCAATGCATTGGTAAATGTTTATTAAACAAGGGCAATTCAAAATATTCTTAGACTGACACAGAGATGGCGGCACAAACAACAAAACCTTACTTGTATTTTAAACTTCCATCTGTCATACTAACACGTGTTAAATTTCATTTCGATCTGGCAACTCATTCGTATAGTAACAGCTTTTTAAAATACACGCTTAAGTGATTATTTTTAAATGGAAAATTTATAAATTCGTGGTGTAAATATTTACAAAAGAAATGCTTATTGGGACAAGAAATTCATAATGAAATTGTAAATGTGTTAGGTAAAAATGCTTCTTGATATGCAAAAAAAAAATTGGCTTGCTGATTTTAAACGAAAATGAAACAAGAAGTGGACGTGCAAAAACTGCAACAACAGAATAAATCATAGCTAAACTCTAAAATGGGGTATAAGGCGATCGACGAGTGAAAGTGCGTGAAATAGGTTATGCCATATACATCTCAAATGCATGAGTCCACTTTATTTTCCATCAATAATTACAGATGAAATAGCAAGATCGATGCCGCATTTGCTAACAGTTATCAAAAATGCATTTGAATGAAAAATTCTCAAGCTTGTTTGGATCAATTTAAGCAAAATCAAATGGATTTAAGCATCATTTTATATATGCTTAAATTTAAGCAAAATGGCGGATTAAAATTATGTCACCATAATTTTTTAAAGATTATCTGATCCAATTTACAATTATCCGTGAGGAAGCTCTGAAGTTGCCGAAATTAAAAATGATTTTTATTTTGCTATTCTTATAACAATAATAACAAATCTGAAATTAAAATTTGAAAATTCAACATATCGAATATAATGCGGCGAATAAAAGCTTTTCAAAATTATAAATTAGATTCAGAAAAATGAATTATTATTTCGATTTACATATCTGAAATATTCTTTCGCCTCATAAACGTTATAAAATTTCTACTATCAGTGAACTATTAGTACCAATTATTTTTTACCGTTGTCAATTTTCGCCGGGGTAGTTTAATTTATATATACAAAAAAAAAATATATTTCCATTGTATTTTTATTTGAGCGCAATATACGAGATAACAAGAGATTTGAGATATATTCTCTTTTTCATTTCTTTAATTATATGTTATATTATAAGAGAGGTAAATTGGTAAATCGAAATTTTAGTTATGTTTATGCATATGCAGGAAATTTAAAATATTCCAACTTGCGTTTTAAAAATTTTTTAGATTTTACGGCTAAAGTTTAATTATTTATCGAGAACCATGAAAGTTCCGTTTGTTTTTTAAAGGCAGCAACCCGAATACAGAAATTTTATTAAAATGGCGTGTTTAGTATTTTAATTTAGGTACAAGTTTCTTTGAGGGAAATTATTTAAAAATTTCTTAAAATTTAGTAGAAATATAATTTAAGTGTTTAGTTAATTTTTTTAGCGTAAACGTCTGTAAGTTTTCTTCATTATTTTTTCAGCAGAATATCAAAATATCTGACACAATTTCGAGATGCAAATACTACCTTATATTAATCGATCTGGAGCTTTGACCAGAGATGAACTAAATGCTAGATTTTAAACTGTGTTAGTACCGCAGTGCAAACGCGAATCGTCGTTATATACAATTGTATTTAAGTTGTAAATTGTATGTTTTTTATGAAAGAAGTTTGAAAAAAATTGTTATAAAAATTACTTGAAAGAAAGTATCACAAAGCTTAAAATATACATTTTCTAGTTAATTTTCTAGTTAATTCTGTAGGCTAGTTGGTAGCGTGCTAGCTTATCAGTGCGGGGGTCGTGGGTTCAATTCCCACCAAAGGCTCTGGTCTGTTTTCGCTACAACGAGCCGAAGGCCTTTGTTGCTAGTGCTTGGTTAGGATATTAACATATACTTTGTAATTATATGATTAATAAATAAAATAAATAAATAAATAAAAAATAAATAAATTGGAACAAAAGCAAAAATTTAAATTTCCCATCACTAATGTAGATCACATCTCTCTCAGACAAAAAAAAAAACCAATGCTTCTATTTATTAGCTCTGAGAATTTTTTTTTAACAAATTTTTGTATAAGAGAAATTTAGGGGTAACCAACTTTCTATAAAATGAATTGATATTTTGTGTGTTTTAAATAAGTTCTTTTTAACATAATATTTATATGTAAATTTTGTATATTATTTGATCTATCTGTTTTAATTATATATCTCTAATTTTATCAGGCTCAAGATCATAATTTAATAATTTAATTTAATGTTACTAACGAATAGTAAATACTAATTTATTTTATTAAATGGAAAAAATTGTAAGGATCAACGCTAGCCTCCTTCTGAACCACCCAACACAAATAACTCATGGTTTTGAACAGGCATTTATATCACACACTCTAAGGAAAATGACTATGTGAAATTACATTTTTCATTAGTGAATGATTACCCGTAGAAGTGAGCTTTTTCCATCTATTTATAGAAATACCCTTTGACAACCATCTTCGGTTTTCGAAGCTCAAATAGACAGGGTTGCCATTCCAATTGTTAATGTTTCCATTTCGAAGATGGTTGCCAAAGGGTATTTCTATAAATAGATGGAAAAAGCTCATTCACTAATGAAAAATGTAATTTCACATAGTCATTTTAATTAGAGTGTGTGATATAAATGCCTGCTCAAAACCATGAGTTATTTGTGTTGGGTGGGTAAGAAGCAGGCTGAAGATGACCTGGTGGCTCGGTCGAAAGTGTGCACTCCCTCAAATCCTGACAAGTTTTTTCATTTAATAAATAAATTAGTGTTTACTATTCGTTAGTAACATTAAAGAATTATGATCTTGAGCCTAATAAAATTACATAATATTTATATAATAAATGTTAACTTCGAACCAGAAATTTCTGACGTGAAAAAATAAAGTACTAGCAGATCACAACAAATAAATTGTTTAAGCACATTTAGAACGCTCTGCCAACGTAAGTAAAAATTGTTTTTCTAGTACTGGGTTAACAAACTTTATAACCGTTTAAGAAATAAAAAATATGTAAAATACTGGCAAAGCTCTGGCTAATAACACTTTCCCAATCCCAAACAAAAAGTACTTGTCCCGTACCATTTTTAATATGAAATGTACTCGTATATAAAGATGAATGATTTTGTAGATTTGACAGGACTTGTTTTCACATCTATTTCAGTATAAATTTCATTTTCAAAATTGCCATACTTTGTATGAGGGTTTAAAATAATGGAATTATCTAAAATAAAGTGATTTTAAATTGCATTAAATAGAAAAATTAATATCTTACGAGAATTTTAAAAGAAACGAAGAATAATTTTCTGGTACTCTAAATACAAAAAAAATTCACAGTACTGAACAAAGCCTTTACTTATTATTTATTATTATTATTATTATTATTACACTCACAATATATTTTCCGTAACCGAATGTAGTTTATTTAAAAAGTAATACGTAAAGTTTGTTTTTAAACGAAAAATCAATTGAAATTCATAGAAATATATTTTTTAACTATTTGAATCAGTCATTCAAGAAACAAACTATAAAAATTTACAGACATTCAGTAGGAGTTGATATTTTCTGTTAAATGTAAAATTTTATGTTTTCTGTTTTTAAAAATATAAATTCATATAATTCCTTATTGCTTTTTTACCAAAATAGTTTGTTTATATACGAAATTATTTCAATAAAAATTACAAGAAATTATTCAAAT
>OX456523.1:210733691-210756878 GCA_949748255.1 Eustalomyia histrio | reverse complement strand
ATAGTTAAAAAAAAATTACAAATTATTAAAATCAAAAAGTAACAATTTAAAGGTTTCTTTCGAAGTGCAAAATTCAATAACATGGTTTGGATTTTTATTGAAAGCAATGTCATTAATAGAATTTATATCATTACACGTTCGATTTAAAATACTATTTTGGGCATAGTTAGTGCGATGACAAGGAATGTTAAAAATATTATGCTTATAGCGAAGTATTCTACGTGTCACATAAAACAATATTAGCGATAGCAGCTTAGGAGAGTCAATTCTTCCAGTAACTATATCATATATAAGTAATGCAGATTGAAATCTACGTCGGTTTTTTAACGTTTCTAAACCTAAAAATAAACTCTTTGACCTATAAGAAGGTAAAGGGTTATCAAACGTAAACGATGAAAGTGCATATTTAAGAAATATTCGTTGCACTCTTTCAATACGAGATATATGAATTCCATAATATGGACTCCATACTACAGATGCATACTCCATTGCATAAGCTTTCGGAATTATGTAATTAATATGTGGAATAAAAGACAAGGTGGAATCAAAAACAACACCTAAATCAGTAATTGTGTCACTTTTCTCCAAAATATAATTTTCCAACCTAAAAACTGATCGAATTGGATTTCGAGATCGAGAGTAAGAAACGTGAAAACATTTCGATAAATTTAAATAAGGGCAATTGAGCTCACACCAGTTAAGGAGATTATTTAATACATTTTGCATATCCAAAACATCAGCAATGGAGCATACTTTATAAATATTTTTAAGTCATCCGCATAAATAATAAAATTGGCTTTAGAAAAACAATTTGTCACATCATCAATGAACAAATTAAAAAAGAGCGGGCAAAAAATACTACCTTGAGGGATATATATTTATATTTATTAGATTTGCTACATATACAAAATTTACTAAAATTCTGTTTGTATTATCAAACGCTTTCCTAGGAATGTTTTGTAAATGCAAATCAAAAAAAATTTAAATAGGTATCAGCAATGGCATCTGTAAACTCAAATTACTTCTTTGATTTTTTATCTGTTTTTCTAGTTTTTTTCTTTTTTTTTGTTTAAAAAAGAACAAAAAACAGAATATAAGAATTTGAATTTAAAAATTGTTTTTATTATTTCCAAACTTTGATCATAATTCTAAAATTGGAGCTGGCAAAGAACTTACGTTATTATTCCCAAAGCACCATTTTGATTGTATCACCAGTGCTCTGTCAAAGTTTAAAGTTTAAAATTGCCAGGACCTGTCTGGTATTATCAATTTAGAGTTGGCAAATCATTATGTTTTTCAAATAGCTCTTGATGCTGACACGACTACTTGGATAAAACCCGGATATGTAATATATAATATAAATATAACTTTTTTATGATCCGCCTTGGATGTTTAGGAGGTAAAAATTTACTCCAAAACTTGATATTTTTAACCTTTTTTTATTATTAAATAATTTATTCTTAAGGAACACACACTTCTGAGTAGTATCTGGTGTGTAAAAACTGGTTTTTGTATTTAAAAAGCTTCGACACGCACTTATACTCAGAAAAAAAAGTTTGTAGAAAAATTTGTAAACGGTTTTTAATCCCACTTCACCATTTTTGTACTAACTTTTAGTAAAAAAAATATTACTTAGTAATTTTGTTTGCTATTTACATTTTACAAATTACAGAAATTTAACAATTATTTAAAATTTTTTTTTTGCTAACTTCAGAAATCATTTTACAAATTTTTGATAACCGATTTGCCAAAATTAGCAAAATATTTTACTAATTTTAAAAAAGTGGATATTGAAGGCAATGTTATTTCTAATAATAAAAACTTATACATACAAACCTATATTGCCTTAAAATGCTACTTAGATTCAAAAAAGGGATCGGAAGTAAAGATACTTTTCACAACCAAATCATGTCCAAAAATAAGACATTCACTTAAAATAGCAATAAAAACATTTTTTGTTCTAAAAAGCAGCCCTTAAAACAATTAAAATTTGACTTTAAAATCCCAAACGTTTACTAAAAATATTTTTCAAAACAAAAATCTGCAAATTAAAACAAAATGATAAATTTGTTTGTTTTAAACTTTTTTTTTTAATTTTGTCTTAAATATTTTTTGAAAAAAAAAAATAATTAATATAATGTTTTTCGATAAAAAAACATAAATTTGTATATTCGAATTCATAAGGCAATAACAAAAGAAATTAGAGCTTTAAAGTGTATCTAAAAATAATTGAGTTTGACTTTACTGTAATTTACTAAAAGTATGTAGCGCTTACTAATTTTTAATACTAATTTTATTGTACTAATATTAATTATATTTAGTAATTTTTTTTTTCTAAAATTTAGTAGCGGCTACTAATGTTTTATAATAGTTTCATTGCACTGTACGTCAGCAGACATGTGTTGCTAAGGTTAGAAAAAAATACCACAATTTCCCGCAATAACAGCAAAATTTTCAGTTGCCATTACAGACTTTTTTTGGTGAGTGTAATTGATGGTTTTAACTGCTAAGAAGTATTTGTTTTTTAGATTTGGTTTTTAGCTGTTAATTGACTTCTTTCTGGTCCACTACACCTGCACATACGACGGCAGCTTAAAATGTTGTTAGTATAACAATAAAAAACAATTGTTAGATTTTTTAAATTGTATTAATGTTTCAATGTAATCTCCTGAAACCTCAATTCACTTGGTCCAAGCATTTTTATACCTTGATTGAAATAATTTTCCTGAAACTCTTCAAAATAATTGTTTACAGCTGCAATTGCATCTTCATTCCAGGAATTTTTCAGATTTGGGAACAGGTAGAAGTCACAGTGAGCTGAATAAAGTGGGTAGTCAAGCATTTCGTAGTTCAATTTGTTGAATTTTGCCATTGTTAAAACACTCTTTTGTACTGGACCGTTATCTTGATGAAATTTTTTTTGTGTTATAAAGCAGGTAGTTTTTGACACATTCAATTGATCGAAAAGGTTAGAATATTTTTTTTACCTTTTTAGTATCAGAAAACAGTTACCATAAACATGTTTTTGCATTCTTTGGTGCACTTCCACCAACTTGAGTATGTTGTTTTGATTGTTCTCTTCTCTCTGGTGTGTAGTGATGGATAAATGTTTTATAAACAGATGTGAAACATTACTTAAAATCCATTTTATTTCGCTTAAGTTGATCCAAACAAGCTTAAGAAATTTTTTTTTGAAATGCGTTTTTAATCAACTGCTAACAAATGTGGCACCCATATTGGTGAACGCTTTATCATCTGTAATTCTTGGTGCAAAATAAAATGTGCTCAATCATTTTAGGTGCATCTAAAAGCATACATATTATGTAATTTAACTATGATTTATGCTGTTGTTGCAGTTTTTGAACGTCGATTTCGTGCTTCACTTTCGTTTAAATTCAGCAACCCAATTTTTAACTGCTGCATTTAAGAGAGCACTTTCACCTAACATATTCCCCATATCATTATATATTTCTTTTCCGGATAAACCTTTCTTATATATTATTAAATATGACACCACTAATTTTTAGTTGTCATATTATAAAAAAAATTACCGAAGGTCCTATTTTGAATAGCTGTTACTATACGAATGAGTTTCCAGATCGAAATTTAACATGACAGGTGAAAGCTTTTAATACATTGAACTATTTTCTGTTTACACCGCTATCTATGCGTCGGTCTAAGAACACTTAAAACAGTACTTGTATCGATATTTGAAAATATCGATTAAATTTTAAAACATTTTGTTGATATATGCATTATTTGTAATTTTTTAAAAAATTATGTTCCTAGGACATCGGTGGAGGATATTCAAAGATTCGCCACAGCCGAATTTTGTATTTTTTTTAATTTTTTTAATTTGTCCTGATTTAAAGTTATAAGTAAATTGTCACCCTAAATAAGTTACTTGTTTAAAATCTCACTTCTAAGCTAAGTGAGATTTTAAACAAGTCAATCCTCTTATGCTTAAGTAAATCAAAATTTACTGTTTACCATTTTTTATTAAAATTTTAAAAATCTACTAAATAAATATTGATTTTCTTTAAAAAGTACAAAAATATTTTTGTTTGTTCATTTTGTTAACGATGTTATCGTTTGGTCATTGAAAAAACATCATTAGCAAGTAGCTACTTATACCACCTGTTTTAATGGGTTGACTGTATTGGCGCCATCATACATATATTGTTTTTTTTTGTACCTGGCCAGTTAGATATTAACTTTATTTATTTGTCTTTTGAATAGATAGTAAAAATGTAATCCTAGGCGTATGAGTATTATAAGACAGCACTAATGCATTTAATATAACTCATACGTAGCGTAGTCGTTTAGTTTTTCTAGTGTTTACAATTATTCGACCCTGCCAGTGAACCGTTTAAGGCATAATTGGAAAAATGACGAGAATTGAATAATCGTTTATTCGATTCGATAGGTCGAAAAAAATGGCGATTTATTCATTAATCGATTAAAGCAATATGTATTTATTTATTTCATTACTTACAAGACACAGAGAGCTGTTTGTTTGTGAAATATTTAGTTAAGTCTACTGCATTGGTTTAAAAAGTGTTTGTTCAGGATAACTTAAAACCAGGGACTGAAATCGAACCCGAACCTGAACCCAAACGGGTTTAGGTTCGTTGTTTATAAAAACTTTGAAATTGAACCCGCTGAACCCAAAAATTTAACCAGGTTCTGGTTCATAAATATAAAAAAATTTTCTTGCTGTTCATGGCGTGAGAAATGTTAGATAGAATAATCATAAAAAACATTACATTTCTTGCATTTCAGTTTACATTTCTCGACACTATATCTAGTCCTTTTAAGCAAATACTTGATCAATCCAGAGCTATTTGCAAAAATTAAAAATTTGAACTTGAAAAAAGCCGTACTAGACTGACAAACCAGTTATGAAATTGTTTTAATCCTTATTTGAATACAGAAGTTTTTGTTCGGAGTTACTGGATGCTGCATTAACTATTAATGATAATATTTGGAATATATGTGAAGAATTCGTAGAAGCTTTCGCAGCTGTTAACAAATTAACGCTGAAACTACAAGAAGAAGAAGATTTTTATAGAATCTGGCTTAGTTTTAAATTAGAGATAACAGAAGATGACAAAACAAAAACATATTTACAAGAATTATGTTTTAAAATTACAAAAAGAGAAAACCACATTATTAATAATACACTTTTTATTGCAACATTATATCTAGATCAGAGAACTGCAAAATCAACTTTTGTCTTGATTTAATCATACACAAAAATTCTTGTTCACATTTAATAATTCAACAAAATTCACTGTAGATTAAAATCAGCATCATGTTACTGAACGCGTAATTGGGATCAGTGTGAACCATATGTCGATTATGTTTACTGCAAATGTAATCACTCAAAAAAAAGTCAGCGTTGAATAAATCAGAAAAAACAACAAACAACGCATATGAGTTTATTCATAATTACAACAAAATAGAAATACACTTCATAAATGTACATTAGGGTGGGACTTAAACCCGCTTTTTTAGAATTTTTATTAGTAATACAATACTAAAAATAATCTTCTTTGTGAAATAAAAATATTTTTTTTTAAAAAAAATTTAGGTCGATATCTCAGACATGCCTAATCCGGAAAAATTCAAATATTGTCTTAATTTTTTTCATCTATTTTGATTGGAAAATAAGGCAATATTTAACTTTAACCGGATTGGGAGAGCCTGAGATATCGACCTAAATTAAAAAAAAAAATAAATTTCACAAAGAACAATATTTTTGGTATTACTAATAAAAATTATAAAAGAAACGGATTTGAGACCCACCCTAATATACATATAACATATATGAAATGTGTTTCTATAAAATCATCCCCTTTTTATAGATAAAAAACTATTTTGTTTTAATTATGAATACACACACACACGTTGTTTTGTTTTTTTATTTATTCTATAATAATTATTGTTGACCCGAACGAACAAGAATACAATGAATGGTATGAAAACAACCGTTGAAACCGTGCGTTGGCGTTGAATAATATGACATTAGTTTATATATATGCATTTCGTGTATAAATCAAAGCATTAGTTACATTTAATTGTTTAAAGTGAATATACACAGGGGTGGGCGGAAATATCCGCTTTTTTAATTTTGATTAGTAATACCAAAAATATTCTTCATTTTGAAAAAAAAAAAATTTACCAAAATTGCTAATATCTTGGTAACTATCAATTTTAGGAGATTTTACCATTTAACTCTTTTTGTAGAGAATTTAATTTACAATCAAAATATGTGAACAAATATTTTTAGACAATATATAACTTTAACCGGATTGGGCGTGCCTGATGTCGACCTAAATTAAAAAAAAAAAAAATTTTCACAAAGAACAATATTTTTGGTATTCCTAATAAAAATTCTAAAAAACGTATTTTAGACCCACCCTAATATACATATAACATATATGAAATGTGTTTCATATTATGAAACACTGATTACACTCATACACGTTGTTTGTTGTTTTTCTGATTTATTCTACATCAAAATAATTATTGTTGGCTCGAATGAACAGAATAAAGTCAATGGTATAAAAACGACCGTTGAGTATAAATCAGTGACAACAATTTGCACGTCGTTTGATTGATTTAAAATCATCAACGAATATGTGTGTTGGAGTATATTCAACGTTTGAACGCAAACACATATTTATTCTTGTGTTGATTGCGTATGAACGTTTTGTAATCAGATTTTGCAGTTCTCTGATCTAGATAGCAGATTTAACTTAATGCTAAGTCACGAATATGTTAAAAAAGCTAAAAGAACATATTTTAAAAACAATTAAAATTTGTATTAATTTGCAAATGGAAAGTGAAGGAGAGAATATTATGAGAGAATCAATATCTTGTTCTTCAAAAGATGATGAAGATATGCTCGAACAAGTTCTAAAAAAGAAGGAACGATTTTCTAAATCAAATTCTTTAAATGAAAGGGTCTTTTCAGCCTTGAAATTCATTTTAAAAATAAATAATTATAAAATTAAACTAAAATTTCTTTGAAAAATAAATAAATTACCTATTAATAAAACATTTGTATTTTTTTAAATGTTGAACCCGAACCCTGAACCGAACCGAACCTGAACTTTTTATTTCGATTAATCCGAACCTGAACCCATTTTTTTCAGGGTTTCAGTCCCTGTTTAAAACATACTGACTTTCTAAAAACATATTCAGGTGAAATAAAACCGTAAGGCCGTAGGTAGCCGCAGTGTAACATTTTCTGGATAAAGATGGTTTTTTTACTTTCTTAATTGTCGAAAAATTACAAAATGAAATTATTTTACCCGATTATTTGGTGCGAATAACACAGTACAACAGCCAATCTGGGGGTGAGAAATTCCAAGTCAGGGTGATGGTACTAGGTTAATATAGTAAAACCCTCAAAGGGTTTGGCGTTCGCATGTGTCAGTTTTTTTATGAACTTTTAAATTTTTTCCTTATCTTGATGTTTTTTCGCTTAGTTGTAACATTTTGGCAAAAACGTAGTTTAACATAACTCGAGAACCACTTGTCCGATTTTGATGAAACAAATTTAGAAAAATTAAGAATTACAATTTCTCTAATCTGTTTCTATACCGTTTTCCAATATGTGCAACACTTTCGAAGTTAAAAATGAATGTATGAAGGGAAAAAAGTATTTTTTGCCTAAAAATTATTTAAATATTTTTTTTTTTTTTTTAAATTCTTAAAAATCCAAAATGGAAAAAAGTGCCAAAACTAATTACTTTCGCGTAAAGTCACATAACTCATGAGCAAAAAAAGGCATAGATCATGAAAATCGATGCACGCGTTTCTCATTTATTCACAATTAAGTAAATGTATGAATTTCAAAAATTTGCTCCAGATATGCACAACATTATTTGGAGAAAACATTGACACTCACAAGCCGAACTCTCTCATATTTTTCTACTGTACTAAAAGAGAAATATTGATGTGGCAACACTGGTTCTGTAATGTTCACATAAAACATGCATTGACATTATACTTCTTCTCTTTCTCACACTGGTTCTGTGATTTTTGTCATTCAACAAGTGCCGACGAACGCGAACAGTAAAAGTGATTTTTCTCCAGTTTTTTAAAAGTGAACAAAACTGAACAGAATATGGAACTGTGCAAGCCAGATATAAATAGCTTTTGCTACTGCTGTGGTCAATATGTCTCAACACATAAAAAAAGGGTACTGATTTTGTTCAAACATACGAGATGTACTTCAACCAAAATGTTATAGTGAACAAAAATTGGGTACCAAATATAGTGTGTAAAAGCTGCTACAACCGTCTAATGGATTGGAAAAATAGAAGACGTGAAAGTATGCCATTCGGTATCCCAATGACTTGGACTAATCCTGGCGAAGGTCACAATCCATTGAATTGCTATGCATGTGCGAATAAAGGAGCCGCAAAAAGGATAAGAAAATCGTATAATTACGTTGGTGTTGCAAGTGCCGCAACACCATTGCCTCATTCGGACCACATTCCTGTGCCAAAAGCTTCTAGCCCAGATATTTTCTCTTCTACGACTGCTCCGACATATCATGCACGTGATGATCCCCCATATGAGCCATCAGTATCCAATGAGCCAATTTTAATAAATCAAAATAAGCTTGATTCAATTGTTGCCAAGTTGGAATTAACACAGCATAAATCGGAAGAGCTGGCTTCCATTTTGAAATCAAACAATTTGTTGGCACCCGGTGTGAAAGTCACAGCTTATCGAAGTCGTCAGGCAACACTCCAAAGTTTATTCCTTGTGAATGATGAAAAAACTTCTGCATATTGCCCGGATGTAGGAAAATTGATGGACGCAATGGAAATAAAATATGAAGCAGATGACTGGAGATTATTTATTGACAGTTCAAAACTCAGCTTAAAGGCGGTTTTACTGCATAAGACCAATAAAAAACCTTCAGTTCCAATCGCCTATAGTACAGAAACGAAAAAAACATATGATGCACTGGAAAATATTTTAAAAATGGTTAACTACGCCAAACATATGTGGCGCATATGCTGCGATTTAAAAGTTGTAGCAATGCTTTGCGGTCTTCAAAGCGGCTATATAAAATATATGTGCTTTTTGTGCGATTGGGACACACGATTTTCCGGTGACCAATATGCATGCCACGGATGGAAACTCAGAGAGCACAGCAGGTTACAAACGGCCAATATTATTCGTGAGCCTCCAGTGCCGAAGGAGAAGATATTGCTGCCTCCACTGCATATTAAACTTGGAATTGTTAAGAATTTTATCAAAACTGTCGCCAAAAGAGATGAAGTTTTCTTGTGTTTGAAACTAATTTACCCGAGACTCAGCGAAAGTAAAATTAAAGAAGGTAAGTTATAATATCACATTCATTTCCCATGATTTTCCATCTTAACAAATTAATTTTTTCAATCAGGCGTAGTAAATGGTCCAGAAATACGAAAGCTGATTAAAAGTGACGCATTTAACAATATTTTGATTGACGCTGAATTGAATGCATGGCAGGCAGTCAAAGAAGTAATAGAAGGCTTGTTGGGAAAGCATCGTTCTAACAACTACGATGTTTCTGTCGCAAGGATGTTAAGAGCATTCTCGGAAATTGGTGTCCACATGTCCTTGAAAATCCATTATTTACATCATCATCTGGACTACTTCAGCACACAATTGGCTACCGAATCTGATGAACAAGGTGAACGCTATCATCAAGTTGCTATGCCATTTGAAATGAGGTAATACTGATTTTTTATTTTTTCAAACTCATTTTAATAAAACAAAAACTTACAGATATAGAGGCGAAAATTCGCCGAGTGCTATAATTGCGGAAATTTGCTGGTGGAGTAAGCTTGTGTGGCAAGACAAGGATGATCTTGATGATAAAGAATTTTCAGGAGATGCAGAAGGGCCAACAGTGGAGTCACACAGAAACTGATGATAGCGATGAATGCGATGCCACTAGTCCCGAACAACCTCCATCGAAAAAGTCTAGGCAATATTTATTAAAATAAATAAAAATAAATAAATAAAATAAAAATAAAAAATTATAAAAATGTTTATTTAATTTTTTTAGTAGTTTATGGCCAGAAGTCTGGAGTTATTGGGAAAAATTTATAAAAAAGGCGATAAATGACACTTTTTTTAATAAAAACAAATATCAATATTCTTGTCAAAATGGGATACCTTCACTTAATTGTAAATAAAAGCAGAACGCGTTAATTGATTTCTATGATCTGTGTCGCATTTTGTTTATAGGTTATGTGATTTTACATGAAATTAATAACACTTGATCCTTTTTTCCGTTTTGGATTTTTTATGAATTTAAAAAAAAAAATTTAATTTTTAGGCAAAAAAATATTTTTTTTCTCCACAAATTTATTTTTACCGGCAAAACTGTTGATTATAAAGAAAAACGTTATATGAACGGATTAAAGAAATTGTAATTCTAAATTTTTTTTTGAGTTTGTTTTAGCAAAATCGGACAAGTGATTCTCGAGTTATGTTAAACTACGTTTTTGCCAAAATGTTACAACTAAGCGAAAAAACATCAAGATAAGGAAAAAATTTAAAAGGTCATAAAAAGAACTGACACATACGAACGCCAAACCCTTTGAGGGTTTTACTATACCCTGACTTGGAATTTCTCACCCCCCAGACAATAATCCCAAAAATGTTCCATAGTGTAATTATTTGAGTTTTAATTTATTGGCTTCGAAATTAAACGATTTAAAGGCGATTAATGGAGGAATCGGTTAATAAATTTACCGAATTTGCTACCCTGGATTTTTCAAAAGGGTTTGCCAGCTGATGTATATATTGTATTATTCAATTAAAAAAAAAAAAAAAAAACAAATTTATATGGTATCCCAACAAGAATTTTTTGAAAACGTTACCTTTGAATCTAATTTACAGCATGTTCTTTTACTACCGATTCCATGAAACAGTTTCTAGAAGTGATTTCTAGGATTCAAAACTGTTGCTATACAGTTTGTGTTTGGATTAAACTAAGCAAATACATAAACTCTATACAAATAAAACTGGTTACAGAATAGAAACTATAAACTATACTAATGTAGCATAAGTTGTTTAGCAACCAGTTTTTTGAATTTAACCTTTTCACTGGGATGTATTGTTAAAAATATTAAATTTAAAATTTATTGAAATTTTTAAAAAATCCTAAACAAGCAAATACATTTTCTTATAATAACAAAAAACCAAATAACACATTTTTTAATTTATCTCAACGAACACTGATCCACAATGACAGCGTTATTTGGTTCGTCACTTACATATTTCACAGATAATATTGCGAAAAACAAAAACAAAGCAAAAATTATAAAGATTAAAAAATTGTGCTTAATGTCAACACCTTTTAAATGATTTTATGTTTAACTCACACAAAAATACGATATATCTATCTTTAAGCTATCACAGAAAATGAATAATAAATAAAAATAACAAAATAAAAAAAAAAAATTATTAAATAACCAAATAAAAAACATATGTTTACGTCATGTATAATGTATAAATTTATTGAAATATATAGTAGAGAAATGTAATTCTTAATTTAAATAAACAAATAAAATACACAAAAACAATAATACTATTTAATTTCAAAAATAAGAATCTGAATAAAAATCCTCCACAAATTGGTCTTTTAAATCAAATAAATTTTT
Organism: Eustalomyia histrio; assembly: GCA_949748255.1. Taxonomy (NCBI): domain Eukaryota; kingdom Metazoa; phylum Arthropoda; class Insecta; order Diptera; family Anthomyiidae; genus Eustalomyia; species Eustalomyia histrio. The sequence goes on along the minus strand of OX456523.1, from coordinate 210,745,194 downwards.
ATTGTACATTTTTGGTATTTTAATGAGACATGTAATTGGCATGTGGGAATAACAATGTCATAGTTTATTAAAATTACAATTTCTTTCTATTATGTTCCTTTATATGAATGACAGTTCTTAAGATACGTAAATTTTTGTATTATATAATTAAGTACATCTGAATCAATATATATTTGTTATACCTTCTTACATACGGAGAACACAGATTTGTGTTGACAACCGAATTAGTTGTGAATCGATTGTGGTTACCGAAGTTCTCGGTGTATGCATTCCCTGTAAATATTACTTGTTTTTTGATTGCAATCTCAACAATGCGCACACTTTGATATAAATGTAGATTTGATTTTTTTGTCTTCATTAGTATTCTCGTAGTCAACACAACTTTTCAATGTTATGTTAGTTTAAACGGTATTTTAAAGTTTTTATGCAAAACATTTTGATATTGTGTAAAATGCAAATTATCTTTAAATATTACTTTATTCATTCTATATTCAAAATGCTAAAGTTTTAAAATTTTCAATGTATTTCAATACATTCACTAAAAATTCATGTTCATGGAGAAAAAAAAAATGGTCATTGCCAGTTCCATGACATATTTTAAATTTATTTGTGGCATGAACAAAATCTTATATGTTTTTATTTTTTCAACTTTATGAAAACTTGTTCGAACATATATACATATATATATATAATAATGTAAAGTTGACAGAGAATTTGTATATATTTATGTTTAATAAGATCAGTGAAGTATAAATAGTTATTGTTTAATTAAAAAACGTAGCGGATTCATGCAAAATTATCGTATATACCGTTTATTGTGTAGAATCAATTTAGTATATATGAATTTTGATATAACACTAGTAAACTTACCATCTTTGTAAATTATACACGGTATAAAATACCACAATTTATAAAATTCTTAATCTTGTTTAAATATTTTGTTTAAAAAAAGATGTTTAATTAAATAGTTTCAGTAAAAAAATGTTTAATTCCACTAAAAACAGGTAAAAGCATTAAATTTGATTTTACCGATTTTTTTATACCCTCCACAGTGTTTTTGTAAAAAAATTAAACTAAGAAAAACTAAAGTGAAAACATTTATTTTGGTGGGAATAACGTTTATGGATATGAAATAATTTTTGAGATGAAAAATTTTTAAGGTGAAAAAAATTTTTGTGGAAAATAATTTTTGAGTTGAAAAAAATTTTTGAGGTAAACATTTTTTTAAGGTGAAAAAAATTTTTGAGGTGAAAAAAATTATTTTGTTTATATAAAATGTTTAAAGCGGAAAAAAATTTAAGGTAAAAATTATTTGGGGAATATGCAATATTATACACTTTCGGGCATCTGGTTAAAAAAATATGAGAAAATATTTTATTATGAAATTCTCTTAAAGTAAACAATTTTGTATGGGAAATTTTGAGGTAACATACCTTTATACTTTCATTCATAACTTTTATACCGCCTTACCCATTTTGCTTATTTTTAATACTAAACTGTTTTTCAGATTTTATTAAGTTTTTTCCTTCAAATCTATTACTATTTCATTAATAATAAATTTTTCTAATTTTTTATTTTATCCGGCGCGGTTTAAGTTAAGAAATAGAACACATGTACAGTCTCACACTAAATATTATTTAATTTGAAATTATGGACATTAGGCAAAAGATTTGCACCGTACAACTTCAAATTGTTGCAAGTATTGTTGCAAGGCCATTTAAAAAAATTGATTTTTCTGCCGAACGTAGGGGTCGCCTTTTTAAGTTTTTCGTTATATCTTCAATATTTACAGTCCGATCTTAAAGTGCGATTTTTCGATTTTTTGTTTCGGGGATAACAATATTTTTGGCCTAAGATCCATTGACCTCAAGTGTACACATAAAAAACAAATTCATACTATTTATGAATATTTTATGAAAATTTGCCAATGTACTAATTTAAGAACTTTTTCATAAAATCAGGTTGCATTTATGAACAGCTTATTAAAATAAATACTGGCAAAGTTTGTGTACTCGTTTATTATGAAATGGTTCTTCAAATATATGTAGAAATAGTACTTAAAAAATTTGCCAATGTACAAAATCTTATTATTAAGGAACGAGTGCATAAATACATATAATACTGGGAATTTAGTTAGGAAATAATTCATATTATAAATTAATTTTATGTACCTATTCATATAAGCTAGGAAACTCTCCATAACATAAATAAAAATGCTCTGTGTATTGTTTTTTTTAGAGTTTTATTATTATTTAAAAGTTAACAAAAAAAATAATTGTTAAAATTAGGTAAAAAAAAAATATAAAAACAATAAAATATGATATATAATATCTAGTGTTTCATAATATTTTGTAATTCTGAACCCGTTCTTAAAGCATATGAACATGTTTCTATTATGTATGTCCGCCATCATCGAAGTGAATTGTAGAACCATTTTTAAGTTATGAAATTTTCATAATATTTAAGAATTAAGACATATTAAATATGATTTTTTTCTTTATGAACAAATTTCATAATAATTATGATCGAATTTATAAAAAAAACACTGGGAAGTTAGGAACACTTCATAAATAGTAAGTAAGCTTCATATATAAAATGAACCTTTAAAATTATGAACAATTTTCATAAATAATTATGAACTTTATTTTTTTGTGTGTAGTACTTACCCCCCATATCTTATTTCCTACCAGCCTTATGTGCAACCCTAATGCCAGCAAGTTAAAGCTCGCCAAAAATCATAAAACGTTTGCAAAGGAAGTATTTCTATAATTCCAGCACAACTATTTTAAAACAGTTTTTTATAATTTTTTTTTATTACGGAATGTAGGAGTCACATTTTTAAATGTTTCCTAATATCTTCAGATATTAAAGTATGTTATATTAAAGTATGTTATATTTATGTTCTTCTGTCAAAATACTACTTTATGGTTTTTGCAAGCTTTAATTTTCTCACATTGGGGTCGCACATTTGGGTGGTAGGAACTGAGATTTGGGGGGTAAGTACTAGAACGGAATACTTGAGGTCAATGGACCTTAGAGAAAATATTGGTCTCTCCGAGAGAAAAAAGATCGACATATCACGCTTTAAGAGCAGACTGTAAATACGGAAGATATAACAAAAAATTTAAAAAGGCGAAAAAATAATTTTTTTCATAAAGGCGAACTATTTTTTTCTGGTACGGTCCATTGAACATTGTTATGAGTTTAAAAAAAAAAAAATATTCATTGCTGCAACCGAATTTCGTTAGTAACTAGTATCAATTTAATACTTCTTTATAGATTCAGTTGCCGGCTTGAATATTTTGTGATGATAATGAATAAATAAAAATATTAATTTAATCTTACTACCCAGCAAAAAAAAATGGTAGTCATTCTGTGACTACCATTTTCCTAAACTTCAGTTGACATTCTTTTATAATTTTTTGGTGTTATTCTAAGGCACTTCCAAAGAATTGATGAGTTCATATTTCAAATGCAGTGATCTGGATATAAGCCCGATGCATATCTTAAAAAATCACTATTCATTACTTCTAAAGCATATGTTATAGTATACCGCATTTATTCAAATTGAAAAAATAGTTCTGATGAAATTTTTTAATTTTTTTGTTTAATCATGTTTTAAATTTTAGTTTAAAATTTCATGAGGGTTAGAATTTATGCAGTTTTGCAATTTTTATAAAAGTTTTGAAATATCAAGAAAAACTGATTTTTTTAACCTTTACTTGAAACTAGCTGGCCTGTCATTTGTATTTTTTCAGCCTTTAATATTTATGAGGACGCAATCTGTACATTTTTGCATTATGTTTATTATTTAACACTACATCATTTCCAGTTTTAATTCAGAATTTATCAAAATAATTTTAAAATTGTTTAAAAATTAATACAAATTGCCTAAAGATGCTTTAAAATTGTGCAAAAATTATTTAAAATTGTTCAAAAATATTTTACTATTGTCTAAAAATGTTTCTAAATTGTACAACCAGTTTTTAAATTATCAAAAAATATTTTAGAATTTGTCTAAGAATTCATTAAAATTTTTAAAAAATATTTCAAAAATGCTTTTTCACTAATGCAGAATTATTTCTTTGCTTTAATAAAGAGTATTTGTATATCAATGCATACATTTCGCTTCTTTAAACTTATTTTTCTGCATTCTTATGAATTAAATTTTCATCAAAGCTTAAATACTACAAAGTATATGAACATTTTCCATTCATGCATCAGAATACCTTATCATTGTATTTTCATTGCTCTCTTAGAGTAAAGTATGAGTAAAGCTAGTAGCTAAATTTGAATACTTTCATCCTATGACACGCTAATGATAAATTCATCGATAAAACCATTAGAAAAGAAGTGATGCCTTTGCCATAGTAGTGATGCTTTTATTGCTTCTTTGGCAGCTTCATTTTTGCTGGGTATATAATCAAAGGTCATCAAAATTTGAGAGTTTTGTTTTAGGAATTTAAATTTTTTTCCTAAAAAAATTGTTTAGTTTCTAGTGGCTTTTATTCAGGGAATATTATTAAGAAACTAAAGGGCTTTTTAGAATTTGAAAAAATTTTCCCAGACTCTTTAAGATCTCTCAAGGAAAAAATTCTTATAATTTGAGAATTTAGCTGCCGTAAATTCCATAGAATTTGAGGCTATTTATAAGAAAAAATCCTTCAAATCTAGTAGTTTTCCTCTGAGGAATTTTCAAAAAAGGTCTGCAAAAGTGCGGCGAGTGTTTGCTCAAAAGGAAATAGTTCTCAGAATCTGGGAATGTTTCTAAAGCAAAAAGTATTCAAAATCTAAGGGTTTTATACCGAAAAAATCGTCGAAATATGAGAATATTTGTAAGGAAAAAGTTCTCAAATTCTAAATGGAAAAATTATTAAAATCTTAGGTTGGAATGCATAAACAGTTCTTAAAGTCAATTAAAAATTAAGATTAAAATGCTGCCGCAAAATTTTTTTGACGTTATTAACAAATTTTTTGCCAACTGCCAGATTTTTTTTGTTCATCTTACGCCGCACGGTTATCGACGATACATTGGTATATTTAACTGACAACGATAAATATTTAACTGTCAAGTTCAACTTTTAAATATCAAAAATGTATGTCTAAACGGGGTAAATCACTTATACATCGAAAGTGTTTGTAACTTTTGCAACAAGCTACTCGTATAAATGGGAAAACTGTCTTCATATTATGTTTTTTTATTTAAGAACCACTGACCTTTATTTTTTCAAAAATCAACGCACATTATGTGATACAAAAAAAATTCATTTAATATTTCAATAACATAATATTTATTTTGCCTAAATCTTTTGGTCAGTTTTGTTGTGGGAGAATATTTTTGCTCCCCAGCGATGAGTACATTTGCAAATGATGATTTGTGTTATTCGACATACAATGAACTTTCATGATTACAATGGGTCGGGATGAAATTTTTGGCAATTATTTTTAATTTTTTTTTTAACAGAAGTTAAATTTCATATGTTTTTACCTATTTATTTAGTTTAGTCTTAAAATTTATTATTGGTACCCATCTTTAAATCTTATTTACAACTGCCGAATTTAGTTCCAATTACCTCTACAAACTTGCTACATTTGAATGCAATTGAAGCAACTAGATGTGGCATATTATTTGTTTTTGTTTTTCTCGTATTCTGTCCCACTATACGTGCCTTTTCAATATACATACAGTTTGTTATTGGTTTGATGCCTTATAATATATTTTTTTTAATTCTATTTTGTTTAATAATATCAAAAAACAATTCACAAGAATCTCACTATATCTTATAGAGAATGTTTTTGTTTTATTTGAAGAATTTTTTTTAATAATTTATTTTTTTTTTATTTGGTCTCATATTGATGCCAGAATATATTGTTGTAGTACAAAACTGGCTGGCAATGAAATTCGCAGCCACCAACGCTTTAAACAAATAATATTCACAAAATAAAAAAAAAAAAATTGAAGACTTTACAGACAATATGATTACGTTGGTTAGTTAGTTGAATATTAGACCGTCAAACGTTTAGTTTAAGAAGAGTATGAGTGTAAAATAACGTACTCCCTACAATATTTTAGTGATTTAAAAAAAAATCAAATGTCAACTTTGTTTGAGTCTACAAAAAACATAATACGCGGAAAATTAAAAGAATTTATACAAAAGAAATTAGAAAAGTAATAAAAAAAATTATATCCAAATCAACAATGTGACAAAATTAATTATAAATCGAAAATATAATAAAAAAATAAAAACACAATGAATTATTTGAGCATTTTGTTAGCGCAAATTTAATTATAAATTTTAATAAAATTACACAAATAAAATCTTTCAAATAATTTAAAACTTCAATAAGAAATAAATTTTGAAGCCTCTTGAAATGTTTTTTATATATGTATATATATATATTAAAAAGTAAAATAAATTTGTGACTGTGTTTCTAAAAATTTTAATATAAATTTTTATTTAAATGAAAAGTTCTAAAAGTATACGTCAGCAGTATGGAAATTCTGAACGGAGTAAAAGTGGCAAACGTTCCGACAAATTATACAAGTATGTTGTTAGTAAAAGTTAATTATTTATAATTATTTATGTGTTATAATTTTCAATATCTAACTGTACAACTGTAACATCTATTTTGTTTGTAAAACAAGTGTTCTGCCAGTGTCATACGGAAAGTTCTGTTTTCATTAACATTTACACATACAATAATATTTTATTACAATTGATATATTAAACAAAATTATACTTATGTATATCGAGCAGGATTACTGCCCCAAAAGTACCAGTTTTATATCATATGTTTTAACCCGGAATTGTAATTTTAAAACTACTTCTACAACCAAAGTGGTAGTTGAGGATAATTTACAAAATCCATGTTAAATTCTACAGTTATTTGTGATTCAGTACCAGTATTTTCTACTACTGGGTACTTATTCGACCGATTTCGTTTAAATGTACAGGGTGGTTTAAATACAGGTATATTTTCAAATCATATCTTATTTTGACACTGAAGATTTTGTTTGTTTAAAATATCGATTATCTGTCAGTATCGTACCTCCGCGGACCAAAATGAGCGCGCTTTAAAAACGTTGGGAAAATTTTAAAGTCTTTATCTAAGTGAGTGCTGTGTTGCTGAAAATGTGACTTTGTTGAAAAGAAGTTTGGGCCAAAATGAAAACTTCATGAGACTGGTTCTCTGGATATTATTCATGGTTCACGTCGTAGTACGGTGCTTACCGATGAGAGTTTGGCTGCTATGGTCGAACGTGTGCATCTAAATCCATTTTTTTTTTTCAAATTGCTGTTAGAAACGCCATTTTAGTCAAGGGCGAGAGCTACAATGATATGCAAGATGAGAACTTTGGTATTTGGCCAACATCTTTGGTGATATCAATTCGCCAATTCGCCACTTGGGAACTGCAATTTTACCCCTTTATACTTTTTCTTATGCTATGCGAATAATTCAGAAATGATCCAAACCTTTAAGACTAATATCATCCGAGCCATTCGTGAATAATAATCAATAAAGTCTTGGAGTATTGGTCTGAATTGATGAACTACTACGAAGCCAGCTGCGGCAACCACATAAATAAAATCGTGTTCCATAAACAATGGGAATAAGAAATTTAATTTATTTCATTTTATTTACACACAGAAAATAAATTTGTAGTTGCAACCGAAATTTTGTCAACCGAATTTTGTAGTTTCATCTACTATCACTTTTACAAGTCTTTAATACTGTTGTTATACCGAATTTTATTTACAAATTCCAAATTTTTATTGTAATGTTTGATTACTTCTTTATTATAATATTCTATAAACAAACATTCTATAAATAGTAATTCTACTAAAAGAAACGCGTTCCACAACATTTAGTTAAAATATTAAAAATTTTGTATGGGCTAGAACCTACGACCTTGTATTTATCAGGACATTGCTTTTCCACATAAAACATTGTGAAACATTTCTGAAAGTATTGGCCATTGTTAGATATGAGCTTTTGCCATTTCTTTTGGCAACATATGGATATCATGCATATTCCGGCCGTTTTTCGGTCAATTCTCGCTTCAAACGAATCAATTGTGATCGGTGCAGGTCCCCTGTGATCGTCTGGCCCGAGTTCAGCAGCTCATATTAGATGGTTGCCTTCTGGGACCACTAAATACAGATCATTACCCTGGCTCCAAGGATATTCGGTTCACTGAAAAAATTATTGCCAAAAAAAAATTTTAATTAATTTTTTTTTTAATTTTTTGTTCATTTTCAATTAAAAGTTTAATCATATCAATTAAATTTTTAATTGATAATGAAGTTAGTGTATAAGATATTCTAGTTTACAATAAATACTATTGACAACATATAAATGTCATATTATTTAGATTTATTTATATCTTAACTTTTATTGCAGTTATTTAAATTGCATCTCAAATCCCTAAATAAATAAAAATAAAATTGTTCATTAAAAATATTTTTAATATTACGCATTTTAATAAAAGCGTCATAACTTAATTTTTTTAACAAAGAGAACCGCACTCATTGATTAAATTTACAAAAAACAACATAGTCTTATATGCATGTTTGTATGCAGCAGTGTACATACATATTAGTGTTGCCAGATAAGGGGATTTGACTTCAGATTTGAAAATTTATTGATAAAAAAAATTAAATTTGTATAGATTTTTCATCGAAAGGTATTTGTACTCAATTAAAGACATATTGATTTTAATGCAGAGCTTGATAATTATTTTTATTTCATATTATTAATTTTTTGAATCTATGAATAAATTATAATCACTTCATATCAATGATACAATTGACTCAATTAAATAATTTGTTTTGTGATTCTGTTCGAAAACAATTTTTGGTTGTTTTATGTTATGTGTTAATATTTAATCAATTTGATTGATTCTACAAAATCAACAAAAATCAAATTGCTTCTATAAATTTGATATAAATTGAATAATGTAGAAAATTATGCAAATCGATTCGTTGAAAATTGAATCAGGTTTAAAAATTAAATCATAGAATCATGGTCTATTTTAAAATCAAAAAAGTTGTTATAATTTTAATTTGCTAAAATTTGAATTCGCTTATGAGGTCACCCTTTTTTTCTAATATATTTATTTTTATTTTTAGAAAAAATAGTAAAATTTTATTCTTTAACAATGACTTATTGATTTTTGCTATTTCAACTTTAAAAATGGGAACATGAGAACAATTTTGTTCGGCAACACTGCGGATATGCATGCACCAGTTAAGATAAAATTGATACCATAGTATATTTGGTGTTGCTATTGGAACCTCAAAAGTACTATGGTACTTTTATGAACTATTTGGTACAAGTATTTTTAAAATTTGCATGCTTTGATACATTACACACAAACATTTACAAATTAAAATTTTAATTGATTTGAAGCTCGAATTTCAATAAAATTATTTTTAAAGTGTAAATTTTGTATATATTATTTAATCTATCTGTTAATTAATTATATATTTTTAAATTTTATCAGGTTTGAGATCACAATTTAGTGTTATTAACGAATATTGAACACAAATTCTTTTATTAAATGGATCAAATTATGAGGATCAGCGCTAGAGGGTGTTGTTTGTGAGTTGGGTGGTTCATAAGGAGGCTGGTCGGTCAGGTCGAAAGTGCGCACTCCCTCTAGCGCTGATCCTTACAATTTTATTCATTTCATAAAAAAAATTAGTGTTAGTTTTAGTTAGTAACATTGAAATATGATCACGAGCCTGAATTTCAATTAAAAATTTAATTAAAATTTTAATTTAGTTTTGGTTAGAATTTAAATTAAAGTTTTAATTGATGTAATTAAAAATGTTATTGAAAATGTTGAAAATTTTTGATTAAAAATTTAATAGATATGAAAATTTCAATTCATTTTAACAAACAAAATTAATTGATATAACAAATTCAATTAAATTTTTAATTGTATATACAAATATTTTAATTAAAACTCGATTTTTAGTTTTTCTGTGTTTTCGAGTTGTTTTGGCTTTTACAATATCATGCGCTTCGGGCTATGGTAATGGATTCATGTTTCATCGCCAGTGATGATTTGATGCGCTCTAGCAGCATGAAAAATCAGCTCACAAGTCGCTCGGCTTCAACTTGTGTTGTACACAATTTCTTTATTTTTGGATAAATCCTGCTGTACAGAGGAAACAGATTTATTCTGACAACCGAATTTTTTGCCAATTGAATGGTTTTGTTGTAGCGACGGATATATTTATTTGTCGCCACCAAAATTCGGTTAATGCCATAGAATTTTTGTAGAAATTATATATTTTAATTATATCAAGAATAAATTTGGTTACGACAACTTCATAATTCTGTTGCTGTATTCAGTTGGCAAAAAAAAAATCTGTTCGTGATTTAACAGAATACAATATATTGCTATATTTTCAGAACATATTTTCTTTTATATAAAATCTTTTAACAGATGTACATTTTACATACTGTTTATTAGACCATGAACTTTTACATTTTATATTTAAAAACAAAAATACACTATTTATAGCTTATTTGCTGTTATATTAAAAAACGGATAACATAACACATATTGCCTATTTGTCGTTACCCTAGTTAAAGAGTCTCCAATTGCTAACGATGACCTATTAAATATGTGTTTATAAAATAAACAAAAACTTGTATAAAAATTAAATACTTGTAGTTGGAATAGAAAACCGCACTTAACTTAATCTTTCATTTTAACAAAAATGTCACGCACATTATCAATAAACAATGCTAAACTACACGTAAAATTGTAGTACGTGTGGCTGTTTTTGAATTTAAAAATCATAAACAAAATATACTTAATTAAGTTTACCCAGTAGGAAAAAATATTAGTTATGGACTAGTTTGCTTCAAGTTTATTTAACAAAGATTGTTATATTTTTAGACATATTTAAACAAATAAAATACTTTAAATTTTAAACATATTTTTTTTTAAGTGAATAGTATAGTAGGATTTTTTTTAAGATCATATCATATTCTTTTTTAATTATTTTTATTGTAAAGAAACATGAAAATTTTATTAGTAAGTTATAGAGAATAAAAATTGAGAAATTCCACTGAGCCAGCAGGATAGAATACTTAGTATTTTCGGTTGGCGCTACCCAACCTTGTCAATACCCATGCTCTTCTTCTCCCTTTACGGTCATTGCTTGTTGATGATTGTCTATTTTATATTGAGTGTTAGGAAACAAATTAACAAACTTGTAAACAACAACACAATTAGACTAACATCAACGAAATTTAACAATTTATATTTATCCTCTATATTTTACAGTTTTTTGTTATGAACTTTAATTCTTAAAGTATCAAATAACACAGCTTATATGAAGCATTTATTATCAAATGTTTGTCTTTTTTTTTTTTAAATTACTCCCTTAACTTATTTTTCTCCTCGAGGTACTACTTATTGGTGTAAAAAGTTTATTTTTTAAACTAAGTCAAATTTTCTAGCAGGACAAAACAACACAAAGAG
>OX456523.1:210566191-210728691 GCA_949748255.1 Eustalomyia histrio | reverse complement strand
ACTATGTAGGAAATAGTTTTACTTACACTCACCAAAAAAAGTCTGTAATGAGAACTGAAAATTTTTCTGTTATTACGGGAAATTTTGCTAATTCAAGCCCGGCGGTATTTTTTTTGCTAACCTTAGCAACACAGGTCTTCTGACGTATAGTATAATGAAATTAGTACCTGCTACAAAATTTTAGTAAAAATTTGGTAAAATGAAATCAAAATTCGGTTTGCTAAAATCAGCAAAAAAAATTTACTAAGTATTATTAATATTCGTACAATTAAATACAAAATTTTAGTAAATTTCTGTAAACTTAATGAATTGTAAATAAAGCAAAATTTTAATTTAAAAAAATATTCAAATTCACAAATTAACTCAGTTATTTTTAGATACACCTGTTATAATTTAAAGCTTATAGTTTCTTTTGAAATTGCCTTATGAATTCGAATTCGTAAAACAATTTCTATTTGAATTTCTATTCGAATTTATATTTTTTTATCGATCATTTTATATTTATATTTTTTTTTCTTTCAAAAAATTCAATTAAAAATTCAATTAAAAAATTGTTTAAACGTAAACGAATATATCATTTTGTTTTAAATTGCTAATTTTTGTTTTTAAAAATATTTTTAGTATTTTTTTCAGATTTTAGGGTCAAATTTTAGAACTAAAAAATTTTTTACTGCTATTTTAAGTGGATGTCGGTTACGAAAAGTATATTCACTTCCGATTCCTATGTAACATTTGTTACAAATCGGTTTTCAAAAATTTGTAAAAAAGATTTCTGAGCAAAAAAAATTTGTAAATATTCTGTAAAAGTTCTGTAATTTGTAAAATGTAAATAGCAAAAAAAATTACTAAATAATAATTTTTTTACTAAAAGTCATTACAAAAATAGTAAAGTGTGATTGAAATCCGTTTGCAAGTTTTTCTACTAACTTTTTTTCTGAGTGTAAGAAAATGATGCCAAATGACTTATATTGTTAGGTATGCTTAACTAAATTTGTAAGTTTTTTTATCTGTTACGAATTCTCAACTTTTGACCATTGATATAGAAAATTTTATATTGATCCTACAAAACTGTTTCTATATGCATTAAAATTTAAAAAAAAAATTCAAAATTTATTCGGAAACATCAAAAGATTTTATTTTTCACTAAGCCATAAGAAGGGCTTTAGATGCAATGAAAAAGGATCATAAAAGAAAATGTCCACCCTATGACACCCCTTTATAAAAATAATTGGTTCCGATCGAAATATTCACAACACCGTAATTAAAATCACTGTTTTTTTCTCTTCTTTAAATTTATTTATTAAATAAGCTGTAAAACTTTTAAAACTACGGAATATATATTACATCCCAGAAAAAATTAATGGAAGTGATTCAATTTTTCATTGATACCAAATTATCATTGAGATCTGATTTTCCTCTTTTAAGGCAGTTCTTTTCTACAACTTCCAAAAATGTGATTTTAAATGAAATTTAACAGTTTTCAAATATATGACGGGTAACTTATTTTAAAAACAACCAAATTTAAAAGTTAATTATAGATATTTCTATTTTAATTTTACATTTATAACTATGGTTTTAGTTTAAGTTATTTGTTTCAATATTTGACTTACAATATCAGGTTTAAAATTTTAAAAATCTTTCTCATTATTGCTACAAAATTAACCAATTTATTGTAGTAAAAATTGCAAGAATTATGAATAAAGTAATTTAATAAATAAGGCCAGGTTACTGAAATTCATGTTACAATTTAACCAACAGTCAAACTCAAACATTATATGAAAAACAACAAAAAATGTGTCAGTTCAATTCCTATGTAGAAGCTAATGGGAGATTGTGAAAATGACGCCCGATAACTGAATTCTTGTTAAAATTTAAATTCAAAATTTATTATTGGGAACATCAAAAGATCTCGTTTTTCACTAAACCATAAGAAGGGGTTTAGATGTAAAGAAAAAGGATTATAAAAGAAAATTTTCACCCTATGACACCCTTATGTAAAATTCATCGGTTCCGATCCAAATATTCACAACACTAGAATCAAAATCACTGCTTATTTTTCTCATCTTTTGCTACTTCTTTTTTTGCTGGGATGTGAAATAAGTTTCACTGCGAGTGAAATTAGTTGGAATGGTATATTAAAATTAATCAAAATATTAGTTCAAACCTAAATTTTAAGACAAAATTACAAAAAAATTCGTTTAATTGAATTAGAATATATGTTACAGTGTACTGTTTTTTTTCTAAATGTAAAAATACATGAAAGATCTCGAATATTAGCTGACTACCTTAAAATAACTGCTTCGTATTGAAGCTCAGCACATATACTTTTAATGTTTTAAAAAAAAATCAAGACAATGTAAAATTTACCAAACAATTAATTTTTTAAAAAGATTTGCCATATTTTGGACATTTTAAAAAATCATAATTGTGGGACTATATGTTTTGTATTATTAAAAAATAAAAATTATACTAATAATAAAAAGTAAAATATAAATCAAATTCAATTTGAAATATTGATTCGAATTCTATAAAGAATTTTGCAAAATTTGACCGATTTCCACTAGATTATTTTTTAGTTTGGTAACAATTTATGTGCTTTTTCTAGTTGTATTTGTTTATTTTTCAGCAAAAAAAAAAAAATATATAAATTCTAAAAAATTAACATTTCATTGATTCCCACACAAAAATGCTAATCATTTAGAATTTTTTAATTTAATTGATAAACTTTCAATATTGGGGGAAACTTTCAATTAATTTGTTAAAAAAAAATGTATCAATTAAAATCTATGGGGAACTTGTAATCACAAAGGAAAGATGGAAGCCGACACTATATTGCTCACTTAGCACCATTATAACAATGCCCAGTAAGCTACTAACTGCACAGAAAAAACTAAAATCGAGTTTCAATTAAAACATTTGTAAATAATAAATAATGAAATAATAAATTTGCAAAAGAATTTGTTATATCAATTACTTTTTTTTGCTAAATTTGATTGAAATTTTCAATTATTTTTGAATCATATTAATTAAATTTTTTATCAAAAATCTTTAAAATTTTCAATTAAAGTTTGAATTATATCAATTATAATTTTAACTAAAGTTCTATCAAAAATCAATTAAAATTTAAATCAAATTTTTTATAGAAATTCCAGCATCAAATCAATTGAAATTTTAATAAAATATTTAATTGATTCAAGTCAATTAAAATTTTAATCGGTTGATATCTGTGTGTAATTCATCAACGCATGGACATTTCTAAATACTTTGTACCAAATAGTTCATAGGAGTGAGGTTCAAATAGCAGTACAAAATATACTATGGTACCAATTTTATCATGACTGGTGCATGCGTATACCCAGTGTTGCCAATAAAGTTACTTAAATACCCAAAAATCCTTAACATATTTTTAAATAATCAAATTTTCCTTTTTCCTAAAATGAAAATCAAAACTATGTAAATATTCTAGAAATAAGTGTGGCCTCATAAACATATAGAAATTTAAGCAAATTCAAATGTTAAAAATTTTTTTTTAAATTTCAAAATAGACCTTGAAAAACATAATTCCTCGATTTAATTTTTAAATCTCATTCAGTTTCCAATGAATCGATTAAATAATTTTCCACTTTATTCAATTAAAATCAATTTGGAGATTCAATTTGATCTTTGTTGATTCTTTCCATAGAATCAAACAATTTAATTAAATTTTAACAAATCAAATAACCAAAAATCGTTCCTTAACATATTCACAAAACAAATTATTCAATCGAGTCAAAATTGAATCATTAATATGAAATTATTATAATTTATTCATAGATTCATAATATTAATAATTATTTTATTATTATTATTTTATATAATATGAAATAAAATAAATTATCAAGATCTGAATTAAAACCAATAATTTAGCAAAAATACCTTTCGATAAAGAATCTATACAAATTTAATTTGAAGCCAATTCCCCTTATCTGGCAACGCTGATGTGTATACACACTGATTCATACGAACATGCATACAAGACTATGTTGATTTTGTCTCTTTCTTATGGCCTCTAATGGCTCAGTTATGTAAATAAAGAATTAAAAAAAAATAAAAATAAAATAAGTTATGACGCTTTTATTAATATGCGTAATAGTAAAAATATTTTTAATAAACATTTTTTTTGTTATTTGTTTAGGGATTTGAGATGCAATTTTGCAATATGTTGCCAATAATATTAATTGTAAACTAGAATATATTTTACACCAAGTTCATTATCAATTAAAAATTTTATTGTTTTGATTAAACTTTTAATTAAAAATGAACAAAATATAAAATTATAGTTTTATTAAAAATTTTTTTGGCAATACTTTTTTCTGTGTGTGACTTTAGCTGACAAATATGTTGTTATTTTCCATTATAAAATTTAATTTTACCTGTTAATAAAATTTTATTGGGACATTCAGTAGCAATGAAATTTGGAACAGGCACTGCTGACGTATATCCAGAAAACAATAGCAGTTGTGGCTACCCAATTTGTTCCCAATCGACTTCTGATGGTTACGGCAACTGTCTTCATAATAAATAATATTTAAAGTTGTAAAATAAAATATTCAGTTTTTTAATTTAGAACCTATGTTTCACAATATTTTATTTGAAATATAAAATATTTTTCGATTTTTCAGGTAACAAACCTAGGCATTCCGATTCATAGTTAATTTAATTTTCCTTAAATATTTGATATTAAAATAAAATAAAATTACTAACACTTTTAAGTTTCGGCGTCAAATTTTAATTATTAGTATTATTAATTTATTGAATTTAAATAATTTTAATTTAAATAATTTTAATCCACAATTCGGAGGGTTCCAATGAAACCCTGATTTATGCCCGTAATTTCAAGCAATAGGTGTGCTTAGATATCTATTGATTTTTGTTCGTCTACTGGGTAGGTATCTAAGCACTGGTTGGTAACTATTGCTTGAAATTACGGGCTTTAATGATTAATTTGATCGGGATAACTATATTTGTGGGCACCCCTTTTGGATATCGAAAAATTTTTAATAAATTTGATTTGATTTTCTAGTACATTTACTACACGAATATTGTTGTTTATTAGACTTTACACAATAATTAACGTATTTAATAATAAAGGTTGATTGGTAATGCCAATGATCATTTTCCCTCTTTTTAATGCCAAACACAAAATTTTTGCTTTATTAATGGAGTATAGGTTATTCCAAATAAAATTAAATGCTTACAAATAAATGTTAATGATTTTGATCAAATTGCAAACAATCTTTGCTCTGGGTTTAATATACAGTTAAAGTTTAGACGAAAGAACTTACAACAATATCTTCTATATGAAAATACCCTTCAGAAAGAAAGCAATTATTCATATTCAGGTAAAAGATTGCTGGTGCTTTGAAAGAAAAAAATCGCTAAAATTATCTTTATTTTTGTTTATATTTTTTTGAGTATAACAAGCAATTGGTAATAAGTTTTTTTCTTTATTTAATTGGATAAGAAATAAAAATTGAGAGCACTTAAAAATTCTTACTCAAAAAGTGCCTATTTGGGGGTCATATTGCCGCCACAGGAGGGTAAGTTCGATATTATGTCAGCTATAACTGTTCTAAATTTCATTGAAAGCGGTCCACTAACTAATAAATGGCGGAATTATTTTCAAAATTAAGTTATATATTCTAATATGCGCAGCACAGTCACTGAAGTCAACTGTAATTTCAATTCTTAAAATATCTTTAAAGGCAAATTATTATTTTATTAAAGTTAATACATTTTTCATTTTTATTTCAAATTTTAGGCCAGACAGATATTAAAAGTTTGCGCAAAGAAAATGAAAAATTACGCAGAGAAATATGGACATTACGCGACGAATGTGATCGTCTTAACAAAAAAGTTAAAGCGAAATTCATAGAACATGAACAAGGTGTATACAGTGTAAGATGTAGTGGTGGTAATGGTGGTTGTTCCACGCAATGTAATGAAGGTGTTGGCGGTTGTGGTTGTGATACTGTACATTGTAAATATAATAGTGAGGTAAGTATTTTGAGGACAACGAAATAATCATACGGGAATCTCCTCAACGTTTTCACCCCAAATGGGATTGGAGTTAGAGGAAAGGAAAATCCAGGTGAATGACCTCATATATTAAAAATGTCATTTCGGATAAAAAAGGGGGTAGAAGAAGTATATTTGTTGGTGTGTCGAAAAAGTTGGAACTTTGAAAGAATTTAATTAAAACGAATGTACTCGTCAAAAGTGAATATTTTACAAGCACAGGCTTGCTAAAGTAAGACAAAACACCTCATTTTTGTTCTTAGAATTTGGGGTGTAAATCTCCGTATTATGTTTTTTAACAGAAATAGTAGAGTATTTTAAAATAAATGTTAAAATTAGTTTGGCACTGTTCCCTGACCACAACATTAACACCATTTTTTATCCCCTATTCCCTATCACATTTTCCAGTTTTATTCAAATCGGCGTTTAAGCATTTAGGGGATTCCGTTTCTAGTGAATTATAAATAAAGAAAAAAATTTTGATACTAAATTTAGATTCATATTTATTTAAATATTTCTAGGACTCCGATTCTTGTGGTTCTTGTTGTTGTCACGAAGAAGTTGAAACTCCCTGTACCGAGGAATGCTGCAATGAAACTAAAAAATTACCCGATACTTCGGAACAACAACAAATATCAAGTGAGTTACAAAATGATAACGGCAAAATAACAACACCTGATGGGCCAGCCACAGGACCAAGTATATTAACAAATTATGATCATTTGTCGGTGGTATCAGAGGAGACTCTAAGTAATAGCGAGGTGGTATTAGCACAACAACAGTCTGAAAATCTAATGGGTTATGCATCCGATGTAAGTGCTTCACAAACAACACTACCAAGTTTAGTGCGACCTCTAACACCTCTAACGCCCATAGAATTGGTAGCTAATGAAATAAATGATTTGCAAGCTGTAGTTCCACCATTGTCCTATTTTGAAAATATTTTATCACAACATGTAAACTCAAATTATGGTAATTATGAAGAAGAAAGTAAGGGATTAATAAAGTGAGCAAAAATTTTAATTTTATTTGCAGGTAGTACTCCTGAAAGTTCTTCTACTACACATTCGGGTAAAACTATAGTCAAACATACTAATGGTTGGGATTATAAGTTAGAATCGCCATTTGCTCAAAGAAGATATCAAGTAAATTCTGTATCACCCGTTTTAACAAAACGTTCACCAGCACAAACATTGACTACATTTGTACCTACAACAACAGTGACACCACCTTGCGCAGATAATGCAACCAACAATGAAAAACCTACATTGTCGAAAAAACCTACCGATCTTAGTATAATAAATCAATATAAACCCATGATAGAAACAGTACCTATAACAACAGTAGCACCGAATGGCTGTGTGTCAACGACATATTCAGCATTAAATACTAGCAACGATAACAATGACAACAACGATGGCAATACAACACCTAAACATTTTTTTGCACCAATTAAACCAAAATTAAAATTAAATACAGCACTAGCAAATCAAAAACGTTTACCACCACCACCCATACCTGTAGTAGCATCATCATCATTATCATCACAGTCAAATAACAATAGTGCGTTGGTTACACAATCGAAATGTGAACCACCAGATATTTACGTTACCAATGGATTGGCAACACCTTATAAACCGCCTAATAAGCCAACAATACAACCACCACCAATACCACAACGTACAACGACATTAACAACAATACAAGCACAAGTAAGTTCTACTACTAGACAACATTTAAGAAATAGACAACAACCGCAACATTGTAGACAACATTTTCAAATGCATCATTATCAGCATCAGCAGCATAATAATGTTGCTGTAACTAATAATGATGTATATAATACGACAAAATATATGGCTATCATTAGCACCACTACTACAGCAACAACAACAACAACAACAACAGAAAATACTAACACTCTATGCACCAGCATGTTGCCAACTAATATTGAAACTTTTCAAACAACTACAACAACTGTTTTAACATCTAACACTTTATGTAATTCTTTAAATCCATTACTAATATCACTAACATCAGAATCATCAACAACAATAACAACAACAACAACAACAAATTTAACTTTAACATCATCATCAACAATGGCAGGAGAATTCCTAACTTCAAGTCCCTGTCCTTCACCAGCTTGTTTTAAATTTATAAATTCTAATATTAACTTTCGTAAACCTAATGATCCTGTTTATGCAATCGCACAAAATGTTTGCCATAATTTAATCCCAGCTCCTGCTGTTACACAACCTTTGATGTCATCCATTGTTAAGTGTTGTATAGCTAAGCAGCAACAGTTGCAACAACTAATAACAGCTCCGCCATCATCGTCAATATTGCATAGTAATAATATTGTTTCGATACAACCACCACCATCAGCCATATTAACAAGTATTTCATGTAATTTAACTATAAATTCTCCTTTTCTAACAATACCAATAACAACTATACCTTTATCATTGACAACGTCGACCACATCAACAAGTTGTATTGTAGTGGATTCTATGTGTCAGGTGAGCTTTTGTTTGGAGAATAAAATTGATATTTTTGGTATTTTTTTTTTTTTTTAATAAATTTTCTAATAGACACAACAATTTGAAACACTAAGGGGAGAAAATTATACTTAAATATGAATTTATAACAGCGTTCCACAAAATTCAACTTTTAGTTGCATTTATGCAAAAAAAAAAACCAATATATTAAAAAAACAAGTAAAAAAGGGCTAAATTCGGCTGTGCCGAATCTTTGAATACCCTCCACCAATATCCTAAAAAGATGTTCTTTTCTGTTTTTGATACAAATAATATAAAAAAAACTTTTGAAGTAAAATTATGCAGGAGAAAAAATTTTTTGAGGTGAAAAACTTTTTTAGATGTGAAAAGAACTTTTTTGTTGGAAAAAAATTTTAAGGTGAAAAAAAATTTTTAAAGTGAAAAAATTTTTTGTGTTGAAAAAAATTTTAGTGGTTAAAAAATGTTTGAGGTGAATACAAGATATTTACTGCTAAGCGACTGGTGAAAAAATGTGTTATGTATCAGTCGCTACTATGAAATTGTAATAAATTTGTATGGGCAATTTAGAGGCACCTTTACATTTTCACTAGTTTTTTTAAACATGGACTGCACAAAAAACACATTTTAAAGCATATTTTTTGTCAAATACTCAATTTTTTTCCGGCTAATCGGAACTAGCTCTGCAGCTGAATATGCCTAATGGAGAGAATGCACTTTCTGATGCGCCACGTATTGATAAATAGTTGCAACGAATGTTCTTTCTTTAAAAAATTGAAGTGTGTTTGTCTAATAAAGAGAATACAGCAAAGAAATTAATTTATTAAAGAAAGAACATGAGTTGTAACTATTTGTCAATAGATGGCCCATAAGAAGGTGCATTCCCTCCATTAGTCATATTTTGCTGCAGAGCTGGTCTCCATTAGCCATATTGTGCTACAATATGCAGTAGAGTATTATTGATTTTTTATTTTCTTTGTAACATAAATTAATATTTGCCAAAAACTACGAAAAATATATGTTTTATGTGCATTTGGCAATCCCTTAATTCTCCAAAATACAAATGGAATAAAAAAAAATACTATTTTCCTCTATGAAAATTTATTTTTTGACATAAAAATGTGAAACAATTGCTTTTATTACGTCAAACATTTGAAAAATTAACTTCAAAATTATGTAATAAGTCTACTAGCAACATCTGAATGCATTATAATTTAAAGTATGTAGTTAATTTAATATAGTTGGTAAATAAATTAATTTATAATCTAATCCAAGGCTATATCGCCATGGGACAGGATATAGTTTTAATGTGATTCTGCGCCATCTATTTAAAAGAAGCGGCACTAAAGCAATTATGTATTTTGCTCTTTCTTTATATATAAATTTCTTTGGACCTAGCCATGGGGCATGGTATTGTTTTCGTTAATTCAGCGCCACCTATTCAAAAGTAGGGGCACTAAAGCAATTATGTATTTTGCTCTTTCTTTATATATAAATGTCTTTGGTTACAAAAACAAAAAATACATTTTATGGAATGAAACGAAAAACCAACAAAGCTTAACAGAAAAACCCAATCTGGCCAAAGAATTGGAGATATTTGAACTGAAAATCCTAAGAAAATGCATTGGAAGAAATTATGAAAATTTCATAAAACTATTTTCAAATAGTTACGTCTATGAAAATGCCGATGTTCTACCCTTCTGTAGGTACTCCATGTCGTTGCAAGCCAGATTTGTTGAGAAACTTGCGCTACACGATAATATGCTTGTCAGCCAAATATACGAAAGCGAGAAAAACACCATATGGGCTGGATATACATATCTTTCTCCTGTCGGTATACTTAATGGACGTATTAACGACGATCAAACTCCTCTGGACCTTACCTCATTCTATATGAGCCCAGCCTCCGGCAATCATAAGGGCTGAAGATGATATACATACATATACACTAAATTTTGCATGAACTGTAATACGAATATGTTTTGCCAATTTATGTAAAAGAACTTTTGTTATTTAGTTTTAGTAATGTTATTTATTTAGTTTTAGTAATGTTTTTTACAGATGTCTGCTCTGTTAGCGACTTTAACATTGTTGCTTTTAACGTTAACTTAGTTGTTAGAGTAACACACATTTAGCTCTAAAATGTTTTATTCTTATAGTATGTAAGACAATAAATGTAATCGAACAAGAAGAAGACTTAATAACATTTTTACTTACTTAACAGAAAACAAAAATAGATACAGAAAAATTGTACAAATTTGTATGGAAAATTTAGAGGTATCTTCACATTTTCACTCATAACTTTTGAACCGCTTGACCGATTTTTCTCATTTTAAATACCAAAATGCTCGGGAGGATGTTCAATAATCTGGGTAAAAATAGGCACCCCCGCTTGCGTCTTCGCGTCGTGATCGCCATTTCAACAGACAGACAGACAGACGGACATCGCTAAATCGACTTAAAATTGCATAAGGATCACGAATATATATACTTTATGGGGTCTTAAACCTATATTTCGAAATATTACAAACGGAATGACAAACTGATATATACCCTCACCATATATGGTGGAGGGTATAAAAAATCGAGGCTTTTAATACAGGGTGACCCAAAAATTTTCAATCGATGTTGTTTTGCTATATCATTAAATTGAAACGTTGTTATTTTAATTTCTTTATATCCATTTAGACTTTTTAGTTTTTTTCATTAATTTTTGATCAATTGAGCGCCGCCTTTGTTGATGATCAGTTGTGCTCTTTTTACCGCATTTTCCATCGTTCTGGTGATAAGTTCACGCAGTCTTGTTGGCTATTCTCAGTTAGAACTTCCATAGTCCATGACTTGTGCCCAAAATCTACTAAGGAAAAAGTTCGGCTATCTTGCTGGCCACTTAAAATCGACAAAACTAACACTAGACAACCCGTAAATGTACTTACATGTTTCCCAGTCTTTAGCAATCAATTTGCGGCAATTCAAAGTTGGTCATGGTTCTTTATCGCTTACAAGTGACAGTTATCTTGTTATCCAAGGCGTCCTTGAAAAAATAAAGCCTGATGACAACCCCGGCATAAATGGCGCACCATACGCAGTGGTGCGTGAATAACGCGTGGATTTTTAGGCCGAGATTTTGGGATGAAGATTAACTTTAAACTCAGTTTATTTTGAATTTTATTTTAATTTATTTTATTTCAATGAATACCAAAATTTTATATAACAAAAAGTTGTTCCGACAAATTTATGTTAATAAACATGGAAATGGCAGAAAAAATTCGTTTTCGGTTTAACCAAACTAAGTTTAACTCACATCTCAAAATTTCGGCCTAAGTGCACCAGAATCATCAGTTCAAATGAAAATGGTCCCCGTCTCTTATGATAAATTTCGACAGAAAACTGCCCATTGCAAAATAGTTACGAATTATGTTTTCTGGAAAAGTATAGAATTCTATGTCTTGTTCACGTGTATTTTGTTCCTCAAAAAAGGTGAGCCTGTCGCTAAAAACCCGGATGTTGGCTTATAATGACTGCTTGAAATTGCGTGAAAAAGGTCTTGATGGTGGAATTAACACAATGCAGTTTCTGCAACAATTTTCGGATTTCTTTGTGTGGGGTTATTTGACAACGAAAGTGTACTTCAGAAGCCTCAGACCATTGACGACCTCAAGGTAAAAATTTGTACCAAAATCATAGTTACAGCGCCCAAGATAATGAAAATGCAGCAAAAAGGAAACATTGATTTATGTTTTATTTTAAAAGTAGTCAAAATTAATTTAAAAGGACCAAATTAAATAAGAATAACAAGCATGTTATTCACATACCGACATTAAAGGTGGCGCACAAAAACGTTTATTCTTCTTAATCTCAAGTTGACTTAAGTAAATAAGTTAAGTCTAATAGTTTTTGTAAGTTTTATTGGAAATATTCAAATAATTTAGCATGTTAGCGGAGTTTTGCTCACGATTATGATTAGTTAGATCCCCATTTGTAAAAAAGAGTTTAGTTGAAGTTTAAACAGCTGTCCCCGCACCGGGCAAAACAGCATTGATCTAAAAAGGTCTGGCACAATAAGTCTCCTGTATCCATTTTAAAAGTATCTACCCTGTGACTAGCGAAATAGAATCGATCTTAAAGTGTCTATCTCATGACTGGTGTAATCAGAACAGCTCCAACACATAACAGTAAACTGGTTAAAATATGTTTAAGAAATTAAAAAATTTAAAAAACTTTATTCTAACCTTCAGTTGAATTTTTAATCTAAAAATTTTAGCATAAAAATTAAAAAAAAAAATTTGAATTTAAAACTCAACTGGCAAATATAATTGTCCACCCTTGGTATATTATTTTTAAGAAGTTTTCAATTATACTTTATTGTTCAAGCGCTTTTTAAATGTTTGAAATTTTTTATTTGAAATTTTTACGCTTTAAGTATTTTTATTGTTAAAGCGTTTTTATAAAAAAAATAAGTGGAAATTAATTTAGTTTTAATTTTTTTTTTGATTTTTTTTTTTATTGAATTTTCCTACTGTATCCCAGCTGATTCGTTCAAATTCTTACTTTTTAATTAGTTCTGTTTAAATCTCCCAGGTGAGCCCTTGGCATAAATTCGATTGTCTTGTGGCAAGTATTAATATGTGAATAATTTCATATTAGTCCTTTGACATGTTAACCTCTCCTATTGCAAGCCATGTTAAAGAAACCCATGTTAAAGAAACCGATTCCTTTTTATATAAAAGAACCAATGCGATGACATATAAAATAATCGGATAATAATCAAAATTACTTCTTCTAAAAAAAAGTAACAAAATCGCTAGATTTTGCAGAAAAGTTACGTCCTAATAAACCTTTAATAACAGATTTGTTATCCGAGTTTCAAAGTCTATAAGCCTTAGAAACTATTTTTATACGGAAACTTTTTGTGTTAAGTGAAATGACATACAATTCTGGAGCAACATCTTTAAAAGCTTTATTTTTAAAAAAACTTATTATTTCTATTTAAATAATTTTTTTTTTTTAATTTCATATACTCTTAGACTGATTCTGCAAATTTGGAGTCCATTCTCAATGACATTGAAGCTATATCGGAAGATATATTAGCCATACAACTGGTCAAAAATAAAAAGTCTACAGAATCATTTCAAGTAGCCACAAATACAGCTTTGCCACAAAATACTAAAAACACTAAACCTTATAGATCTGAAATGAATTTGCTGTTGACATATGATGGCGATAATCCAACAATAAAAGAAGCAGTGACAACAAATGGGGAAAATAATTTAGATACTGGCAGCAACTCAAACATAGCCAGAAGGGCACGATCCTTGGAAAGAGATCACACAGACAGTCCTTCACCACATATACCAGATCCAATGCAACCGTTTCCAGAAAATCGCAAATACATAGGATTTGAAAATGTCAATAAAGCGGCAGTACTAGCAACAGCTTCGAATGTGGCAGCTACAGCAACACAAACTTCACCCGTATTAAATTCACCCCTTAACCAGAGATCACAATTACCATTATCACCATTAGTGACCAATGTTAGTAGCACAAAATCACCTAATGGAAAATCATTACCACCTGCTCCACCACAAAGAGTTTATCCACCTTCTTTAAATATTAAATGTGCGGGTATTGCAAGAAGTACATCACTATCGGGTGCTGTAACATCAACATCAACCCAACCAACAGCGAATTCTCCAATTTTGAGCAATGTACCTCCTAACAAAAGTCAATTATATGCTGCTTTAGCAAATGCTGCCGCCAAAAGAGCACAATTTCGATCTCAACCTACACATTTAACAAAATCTTTAGATACGGAAGATATTCCAGAGCATGTTATTAACAATGATGGTAATAAAGGTGATAAAGAGGTGAGTGTGGAAGTTTTAATATAAAATTATGGTAGATAGCTGTCGATAAATTTTTTGTTAGTTCTTCTTATGTATTTTGATCTTTCAATCTTGACAACCACTCAAATTTTTATACGGCTTTTCCACGATTTTTCCACGTCTTTTCCACTATAAGTCAATCTAGAAAAAATTTAAGCGAGCTATAAGAAAATCGAAGTTTATTTTAATCCAATTTTAAATTTGCATACTATTGCTGAACGGTTTTTTATTCATACTAACATTTGCTCATAATGTATGCTTTTTTACAACGGCGCTTTAGAACACTGCAATATTTTAACGCAAACACATCCAGTAATGACATATTAATTTTATTACCGTTTCCAACCACATTAATTCTACAATTGGTTTTATTCTCTCAAGATGTTGAAATTTGGCATATAGGCGTAGACACCCGATAATTCCTTCGGAAAGCGGCAAAAATGTCATCCCCTTGACGGCCTGTTTCAGCCCCTTTGGCTAGAAACCTGGTTTATGGGCTAACCCACTTAACTATAAGGTATATTTTGGAATTTTGGCTAGGGCCGTGGGTTCAAAGGACCTGTTAAAAAGTTCCCTCCTTCGCTGTAGAGATCAAGTTAAATGGAAGTTTTAAAAAATCCAACAGGGAAGAGCAAAAGAGGGAATTATCGCCCTTGACGGCCTGCTTAAACCGCTGGACCCAGGAGGCTGAAATGTATTTCATAGGTTCCTTCTAAGGCGTAGACATCCAATCCGACGAGTTTTTGAATTCCCCCGAAACCCTTTGGCTAGAAAATTGATATTTAAAATATCCGATCCCTGAAGTATGGGATTAGGAAGGTATCGCAATGGATTTTCTTTGATCCAATTGAAATTCGAATATGTGTTACAGAAGAGAAAAATAAGATATATGTATTTTCACATGTTATGAAATAATGACGCGTCCTGTCATCGGCTACCTTTAAAGATGGGATTTTGGAAAATTTTCACTCTCTTCATCTGCAAGTATTATTTGAATTATATTATCCCATACGGACCTGGGAAAAAGCGAAATGTGTCCAATTATATCTGCCAAAATAATGTAAGCCACACGATTTTAAATATTTAGATTTTTGATGAAAAGTGGCCATGCGCATAAACTACTATTTTTAATGTTCGGATGTAAACAAGAATTCCATTCCTTGTTATCAGTTCTATAACAACTTACAAACTTACTACATATAGCCACTATTTTAGTTCCTATTGATAATGCGTTATTTGCACCCCTTATGTTATGTATTATTATGCCCTTTATAAGCAACCAGTTATTAACTACCTTCAAGCCACCAGCTTTTATTATATGAAATGCAACCAATTATTTTTGCGTTACCTATAACTAGTTATTTTAACCTTACCATTATCTAGTTATTTTACTCCCTACTTGTAAGGTTGTAGGTAACTAGCTACCTCCAATGACATCCCTATGATAAATTATTGAGCTTAGCAGGCAAACTTTAACCAGTTACTGCTCGTTCTAAAGCTTATTATTCGGCAAGGTCTTTTTTTGCTGGGTAAATGCAAAGTTTTTGTATTTATCGCAAAATTTTATTTTGGTGGCTTGCTTTTTTTGGTGGCTATGGCTCAATAAAACCCACCATTACTTGGTAATTAATGGTTTTACTGGTAAACAATGTGAAACCAAAGACGTATGATG
This sequence comes from Eustalomyia histrio, assembly GCA_949748255.1. NCBI lineage: Eukaryota > Metazoa > Arthropoda > Insecta > Diptera > Anthomyiidae > Eustalomyia > Eustalomyia histrio. The sequence continues at coordinate 210,712,558 of OX456523.1, read as the reverse complement.
AATATAATATATAATTATTATTCATCATGCGCCCTAGTGATCATTTTTTAAAACTATTTTGGTTGGATTAATTTATTTTTCCATTGACCTTTGCATATATGTTATCTTAGTGCAAAACATGTGTTGCATTTTCCGCGATTATTAATTTTATAATGACTTTTGAACACGTATTATCCTAGCGTTGTCATATTGTCAAAATAAGTGCTTTGGTGTTCCCTTTTGTTGATTTTGTTGCTGTAAGTAAATTCCCACCCCCTTCTTAATATTTATATATTTTTTTTCTTGTTTTACATAGTATTTGTTTTGTCGCTGGGCCAACCACCGGTTAACCAAATAAGTAATAAAATAAGTACTTGGTTGTTGTACTTTTTGTTGGCAAATTTTAAATTGGCTCCTCTATTTTTTAATGGCAAGCAGAATCTATGTAGACTTCTGTAAAATTTTGGGCCTAAGGCCGAAGTTTTTCTCTGATTGTTCCCATATTTGCTTTTTTATACCGGATGATTTTGCACTTCTGATAGAGTTAGGTGTGTTGGGATGCTGAACCATAGGATTTTGATATATCAGAATATCAACAATTCTTCCTTTTTATGTTGCATCCGGGCCTTGTAGTAGACATTAAAAACAACGTTGTGTACACGCAGAGAAAAACATGGTTGGGACAATCATATTCGAAGAGCATCATATATTTTTGGGTTTATTATTGTGCCAATCATAGTCGTACTATAATATGGTTATCATATTATGATAATAAAATACCCATAATATCACCATAAAATGGTCCCAACAGTTATATTATGATACAAAAATTACCATATTATGATTTTAAAAAAAACATTAGATGTTGAATAATATGATCGCATGAAATCATAGTATGCTCAAAATGTTATTATATTATGGATCCCATAACAATATTATGATTCCTGAATCATTATTATATGATCCCTATAAAAATATTTATATGATACTTCTTATCATATTATGATTATTAATATACATAATGACTATCTAATATCATATTATGACACATTAATAAGCATATTATTATTCTCATATACGTATATATAAATATAAAATCTGATCATTCTGAAAAAGCTGTATAAAAAAGATAGACAATTTTTTCATTTTATTATTAATTATTACATATATTTATTTAAAATAAATTTCTAAAAGGAAAAGTTCTTAAAAACTATGAAAAAGTTCTTTAAATTTAAGAATTTTTCCAAGAAATGTTTTTCGTAATAAAATTTATATTAAGGACTTTTTGAAGAAAAATTTTTAAGGAAAAATCATAGATTATAAGAACTTTTCTTTCAAGAAAATTTTAATTCTGTTGACTTTTAAAAAAAAAATACTTAAACAAAATTTTTAAATTCTAAGGACTTTTTTTTAATAAAGAAAACCCTTAGATTCTAAAGACATTTTTAAGATTTTTTTAGAAATATTTTAGAAATTTTTCTTTCAGGAAAAGTCCTTAATTTTTCTTTCAAAGAAAGAAAACCTTTTAAAAAATCTTCTAAAGTTAAACAAAAAATTAACTCGATCTTAATGGCTCAATTGATGAAATGTTTTAATGCCACATGAAAGGTATTTTCTACCCATCTGACATTTGTCCAGTTTTAGTAAACAATATATGACTATTTTTTAAGACAACAAACTGACTGAACTGATAAATTTTGGTTTTTATGAAAACAAGATAATATTATGACCGTAAATGTCAAAATGGTGTTTTATTTTATGCATAATTATTTATTGATTGTTGCCAGCATTTTATGGTTGAATAATTATAATATTTTTTTCATAGTCAGAATTTTTGTTACCACATTATTGTTGCAGCTAATCATATTATAAAATAGAAGGTGTCAATCATAAAATACTAAAATATTTACTATAATAATGATGATAGCGACCATGTTTATGGTTAAAAAACATATAATAATATAGTAGCAGTGATCATGTTGCAACCATGTTTTTTCTCTGCGTGTATCAGTGTCAACGACATTTGAACTATAGTGATCTAGAAATTCGCTAATTTTTGGTTAATTCTGGAATCAGATCCCACACATTGTACTTCTTATCTAAAAGCCTAAATACTGAAGGTGAAGCTAACTTAAAGGTTTCGACGTCCTTTTCGATTCAAGAATTCTGGAGAGCTGCTCAAATAGTGAAATAGTTGTTGCTCGCAATTTAAAAGGTTAACGCTAAAATATTCACGACATCTCTCTTACATTACAACCTGACAACAAACTTGCATCTTTCGGTAATTCTGAACACTGTTCCGTTTCCGCATCGTTTTGGTTTTCCCAGCATCGTTTGAGAAATGTTCTGCTTTTAATAATATTTGGCTGAGCTTAACCATTATTATCGGCATTTATATTGGATACTTTGTTTCTTTCACAACAATGTGGATGCCGCAGCAAATAAATATTGGATAGTTGTTATATTTATAAGCGCATTTCGGTTCAGACAAAAGCTAGATATTGTTTTAACCATAGGTCAGATTCCGAGAGGAAGCGTACAGTAATTGGCGTGTTAATGCTGTACACAGGATACTTAGTCGTGGAACATTTTTTGTGAACAGCATTTAATTTAAGCACCTAAACGCTGTTTATAAAAAAATTTGTTTGCACCTCGGAGCAATAAGACCTTCTGGTCATTCGTTAAAGAGTCAAGGAAAATGCTAGTTCAACTACACCAACTCTAAGAAAAGTTCAAAAATGTGTTTGGTGTCGGTAATGACTATTTTAGATTTATGCTGCATATGGATTTATGAGACAAATCTTAGCCAAATGTTCTGCTACCGCAAAGTTCCGTTCTTTCTCCTTCTCTTTTTTTATCTTTCTTAATGACTTTGTTGGTTAAACTTGCAACTCTATCTGCTATTTTACAGACAGCAACAATATTTTTCATTAATTTTGATTTGATCGTAGACCAAGCATTTTGTAGTCAGGGGCAGTAGGCAGATTATAAATGACACATTTCATCCGCACCTTTTGAAAATATCAGAGAGTGGTCTGGCAAATAAGGTAGATTTTATTGCAATTAAGGCACAATATTTAAAGCTGACTTGTAGTGATATGTGGTCTTTGCCGTCATTTATAAGAATTGAGTGTGGTATCCTTTGGATTATGGACAATTTTGAAATATCGCGTGAATCATTTTTTAAACGATGCTAGAAGTACCTACTTTTCACCGTTTGGTCTTCTTATTATCTAAATCTCCTACACTCACCAAAACAAGTCTGTAATGGCAACTGAAAATTTTGCTGTTATTACGGGAAATTTTTGTAATTTGAGCCCAGCGGTATTTTTTTTGCTAATCTTAGCAGCTCATGCCTGCTGACGTGTAGTACATTGAAATTTGTAGAAAAAATTAGCCGCCGCTACTAAATTTTAGTAAACTTTTTGTAAAGTGTAATTTAAAATCTCTTTGCTAAAATCAGCAAAAAAATTTACTAAATATTATTAATATTAGTACAAAATTAAAATTTTTTTTTTTTATTCAAGCATCAAAATATTTTATTTTATATACTTTTTTCATAAAATATTTTAGACAAAATTAAAAAAAAATCAAAGGCTTAAAAATTCTAAAAATATAAATGAATTTATCATTTTGTTTTAATTTGGTTATTTCTGTTTTGAAAAATATATTAGTATTTTTTTTTGCTTGTTAGGTCAAATTTTAATTGTTTTTGGGCTGATATTCGAACTAGAAAAACTTTTTAGAGCTATTTTAAGTGGATGTCCTATTTTTAGACATGAGTCGGTTTATTCACTTCCGATCCTCTTTTTTAAAATTAGTTCATTTTTTTTGGCTAATTTTAGCAAATCGGTTATAAAAAATTTGTAAAATGAATTCTTAAATAAGACATAAAAATTTGTAAATATTCTGTTAAAATTCTGTAACTTGTAAAATGTTAATTGCAAAAAAGATTTGCTAAATTTCAGTACAAAAATAGTAAAGTGGGATTAAAAACCGCTTACAAATTGTTATACTAACTTTTTTTCTGAGTGTACATCCGAAGGAGGGCGTCGGTGCTTCTCAATGATAGTAGGACATTCAGTTTAGTTTGATTCATTGGAGTATCGACGAACACTGTGACATTGTTTTATCGATATACCCATCTAAAAATCGAAATATATGTGAGCATACATGATCATACATGGGCCTGTATATGATCATACATGGGCATACATGGTCATATACGTCCATACATTGTTCAATATATGATCATACATGATCTCATATATGATCATATATCTTCGGATCCGAAATTTGAGGGTATATGGACGTATATGATCATATACGAGCATACATGAATAATAAAGGGTGTCCCAAGAAGAACGCAATTTTTAAATTTTAAATAAAACACAGATATATAAAAACAAATAGTGAAACTTTATTATATCGTAAAGTAGATAGAATGAGGTTATGTATTGAACAATATATCGTGCAGATGGCCGACGCGGCTTTGCTGGCATGCACGCGATCTTTTAATGAAATTTTCAATGACTGTTTTGCATGAATGCTGCGGTATTTCATTAATACAGCGTCCAATTTCCTATTTTAAGGCTTATTCGCGTAAACCATCGACTTCAAAAAACCCCAAAGAAAAAATCGAATGGTGTTAAATCGCACGATCTAGGCGGCCAATTCAGATCTCCAAAACGCGAAATAACACGACCGGGAAATGACTGATGCAGCAATTGAATTGTTGCTCTGGCTGTATGACATGTGGCGCCGTCTTGTTGGAACCACATGCCCTCCACATTCATTTCTTCAATTCTAGGCAAGAAAAAACTGGTTATCATTTCACGATACCGAACACCATTGACTGTTTGCGCTTGACCTGCCTCATTTTTATAAAAAAAGGTCCAATGATTCCTCCAGCCCAAAAACCACACCACACAGTGACACGTTGAGGATGCATTTGCTGCTCGTGAATCACTCGAGGATTTTCCTCACCCCAAATGCGACAATTCTGCCTATTGATGAAGCCATCAAGATGAAAATGGGCCTCGTCACTGAAGATGATTTTATCGGCAAAATCAGCATTTTCATGTTGTCTCTCCAATACCCAATTAACGAACTCCCTTCGCTGTCCATGGTCAGCTGGCTTCAGTTCCTGAGTCAATTGAACTTTGTATGCATGAAGATGTAAATCTTTCGTCAAAATTCGCTGCAAAGTGGATTTGGAGACACCGATTTGCTGAGCTCGGTGTCGAATTGAGGTGGATGGAGTTTGAGCGACATCATCACGTACAGCTGCGACATTTTCGGTCGATCGACCTGGTCGATGGCGCGTTGTTGTCTTTATATCACTAACAGACCCAGTTACGGCAAATTTATCCATTAATCTCTTTACAGTTGACTCTTTTGGAGCATTATTGTGACCCCAAATTGATCGCAATTTGCGAACTGTAGCCGCAAAACTTTCACCATTTTGGTAAAACAATTTCACAATGAGAATGCGTTGTTCATTCGTGTAGCGCTCCATTTTTACTAACCTCGTACCTTCTACTAGCAAACAATAATTGTTCAAATGTCAAACAATGACACTTCGAATGTTGCCAGAAATTAAAAATTGCGTTCTTCTTGGGACACCCTTTATATGAGCATGTATGATAATATATGCACATATATCACCATATACCCTCAAATTTTGGATCCGAAGATATATGGCCATATATGAGATCATGTATGGACGTATATGACCATGTATGCTCATGTATGATCATATACAAGCCCATGTATGATCATGTATGTTCATATATATTTCGATTTTTACATGGGTAATTATGTTAGGGGCTTTGCTTAGTTAAGTGAACTTATCTTCAAAGGCCGGGTTTTTATCTGGAATGCTCATTTATCCAGTGAAGTTCATCATTCATGGTCGATTGTGCACTTAATCGCACAACATATTACATGGAGAATTCGTCCATTATTTGAACTATGTGGAAAAAACTAATTCCACAGATCTTCCCTTACACCTATAATATAACAAAAATTTAATTCCAAAATCAGTGTTTACTGATTCTTTCCTGAATTTGTAGAAAGCAACAACTGGGAGTTGATTTAATGAATAAAAATGAAAGGGACATCACAATTGTTTCGTTGCAATTACATTTTATAAAATTCGCATTGATCAGAGTCAACAATACCCAATTATCAATCGAGTTTACATTTTTAGACGTTGATCCACTACGACTACACTCAGGCGAAAAAGTTTAATAATTTCTTTGAAAGAAAATGTACTAAGATTTCTCATGTTTGTAAATTTTTCATAATTCAAATGAAACCTTACATAAGACTTGATGAAAAATATGTTATGCATTCTTCATCACTTTATCGAAAAACATCACTAATACGTTTTTAATGGAAAATTATTCATATCTGTAAAACTTGTAGATATATTGAAAAATAGATACATTTCTTAGTTTTCATGCTGATTTAATTCCACAGTGGGATTTGGCCAGGTCTAAATGAAATTCCGAACCACATCAATTTAGTAATATTTTGACCAAACAGCTTCAGCTTATTGATACAGTAGTTATCGAGCATATACCATGGATGGCAACTGAAACAAATGCCGTTATCCGTAAGGGTAATGCTATTTTTTATTATTTCGGTAACGTTATTTTAAGGGAAACGCTATTTCCTAATCTTTCGGTAACGTTATTTTAAGGATAACGATTTGTTTTAGTTATTTCGGTAACGGTTTTTTAGAGATAACTATTTTTTCAGTTATATCGGTATCGGTATTTTAGCGATAACGGTATTTTCTATTAAATCAGTAACGGTATTTTATGGATAACGATTTTTTCAATTATTTCGGAATCGGTATTTTAGCGATAACGGTATTTTATATTATTTTGGTAATGGTATTTTTAGGATAAAGATTTTTACAGTTATTAAGGTAACGGTATTTTATGGGTAACGATATTCAGTTGAAAGTTTATTAAATCGATAACGGTATTTTAGCGGTTTGCCTGCCAACCCTGAAATATACAGAAAACGTTATCAGACATGCATTTTCTAGAAAGGCAGGATCTATATGTATGTATTTTCTACATAATTACAAATATAATAAAAAAAAATTTAATATAAAAAATTGTATTATCTCGAACCAAACTTAAATATATTTCAACTGAAATTTGCACAAATCGACTTGTTAGATTTGGGTTGGGTATAAAATTCTGTTCGACGAAAATTCTAGTTTACAAAATTCTGTTTTACAAAATTCTGTTTTTCAAAATTCTGGTTTCCAAAATTCTGTTTTTCAAAATTCTGTTTCACCAAATCTGGTTCACAAAATTCTGTTTGTAATTGCGCGCGATTTTTTTCAAATAATTTTTTATTTAACTGAAAATGCAATTACAAACACATACATTAAAATAAAACAATTAAGAAATCACTTTGCCCTAACTTTCCCTTACATTAAAAAAAATACTGTTTAAAAAAACCACTTTGCAAATTTAAATTTAATTCTTAATAAATAATTTAACGGCATTTTTTTTTCTCATAATGAAAGGGGAATAACATATTTCAAAAACCAGAATTTTAATAGACAGAATTTTATTAAAAACAGAATTTTGTAAAACAGAATTTTAGTCAGACAGAATTTTTTTTTGGAAAAAAAAAACAGAATTTTTGTAAGACAGAATTTTGGAAAATAGAATTTTGTGGCTATCCCGTTAGATTTCTACTTAAATTAACCCCCAATATCAACCAAGAAATAAAAAAAATATATAAACAATGCCTTCTTCCACAATTATAATTAATTTTTTAAGGCATAGATGTAATTTGATTGTAATCGGCTTATCGAATACCCATGAAAAAATATTGAAGAAACGGGTTAGAGGGTTCGGGTCACTTTACCGGCTTTTAATTTCCAAATAAGAAGAAAAATTATTGCTTTCGTTAAGCGTTACAAAATACAATATTTATTAAAATTCACAAGGGCTATTATAAATTACGTTGTAGGGATTTACATTTCAGGGTTTATTTACTTTACTTTGTAGAGGTTTAATGTTCAATGCAAACTGTTTATATGTACTGAGTTTTAATATATAGATTTATATTGTTTTAAATAGACTTAAGTACCCTTCTTGGGGTTTTTAAATGGTTTTAAATATTTAACTACACTTTATTAGTTTGCTTGTAATTTCACTTTAGTAATTTTCACTATTTGTTTGTTAGAGCTGTTGCTGTTGTTTCTGGTTGAAGCTGTTGTTTCTGGTTGAAGTTGTTGTTTTCGGTTGTCGCGTTGTCGACCGCTTTCGTTTTAAGGAAAAACACAAGTGAGTTTTCTTCTTCTGGTTGCCTAACTGGAAAGTGGTTGTAGACTGTGGTTGTGCGTCGGCGTTTCTTGGAATTCAGGGTTGGACCTTGTCCCTTGTTCACCAAGGTGAACAAGTATTAATTGTCATTGATGTATACTAAAATTTTTTATAATTACCCTTAATTACAAGTAATACATATTAAATTTTAATGTCAATTAAATATTCTCAAGTATGATTTAGATAAACTATGTAAATGTTATTGTCAACATTTCTCCATTTATTTTCAGGCTATTGAAAATGCCAAAAGAAAAGCTAGAAGAGTATCTATTGTCTGTGCAGATACAGATAGTCCGGAAACACCTGATAAACCACCACCCGGTATAAGATCACAATCTGCTGCTTTAACAACACAGACTTCAACTAGTGGTAGCTGTACTGATTTACAAACTATTTTACAAAATCCATCACTTCGAAATCTTAGACAAGCTAGCCAAAGTACACCAAATTCACCACATTCCTTACGTAAATATGAAGGTTCACCACTTGGTGCACCAAACGTGCCACCAGTTATCTCAATAACACCCAGTTCTACGAATCAACATAATCGCAATAGTTCGCATGCAAATGGCTTTCAACAACAGCAATCACATTATCATGGACACAGTAATAGTTATCCTAATGTTGTATCACCACTATCACAGCAACATCCACAACCACGTAAAAATAGTCAAGATACTATTAAAGCTAGTGCTGCCGAAATTGCATGTGCTGCAGCAAATGTCATGCGTTCAAAATGTTCGCGTCGTCATTCCGATGGCACGGTGTCCCATACAATTCAACGTATTAGTAGTGCAAGTGTTGGTACCAATGGAACACATCATCATACACATCATCATCACCGTCAGCATAGCTCCTCCGTTGTGAGCACTACAAATCCTCATCATAGCCATCATTCCCATCAGGATAGTAATCATGAGACTGTGGCATCCTATTCAGATCGCAATTCGAATAGTTCAGCATCATCGAGAGAGTCATCGGCCAGTTTTAGTTTGCGTTCACAGAGACGTAAATTATCTGTTAGTTCTCACACTGGCGGTAAAATACCTTGGTGTGGTTGCTGGGGTAATGGTTGTTTGTGAGTAACTTTCATAATTGGAATTTGTTTTATGCATTCAATAAAATATAATTGCATTTTTTTTTTGTTATTTCTAAATATGTATGTACTCTACATTTATAGATATTTAAATAAAATTGATAAATATGTAAATTGTATATGTATATAAATTGATAATGATTTTTATATAGTTAGTAAATATTTAATTTTATTTTAGGTAAACATATGCAAAAAAAGAAAAATATTAATAATAATAATTACTCTATTTTATACATGCATGTTATCTAGTGTGGCATTTTTTAAACTTACGATTTTTGTCAATTATTGTTCAGATTATTGTAGTACTAGGTGTTCACATAGGTGAAAAATGATTTCTGATAACATTGTTTCAAAAATCTAAAAGTTTGTCGCATGTTGCTACACTTGTTAAGCCTCCTAATTTTTCTAAAATTTTCATCAATAAAATCCCAGATCAAATGCTACACAATAAATTTAAATCATAAGAAAAACGAACTAAATGCAAAAAAGATGCCGCACTTACGTAATCACTACATACACACAGAAAAATAAAGTGCAAACCGAATTGAAAGGTGTATTTTGGTTGCGAAAACTACTATATTTAATTAGCACATCCAAATGCAAATATTTTTGCTGAATATTTCAGGTGTTTTGACTGAATTTTGACCTGCTTCAGTTGTTGTAACCGAAAGTTGACTGACAATATTTTTCTCTGTGTGTATATGTAAAAATAGCAAAGTATACGAATTTTGTTAAAAAAAAATAATTATTATTGGAAATAAATATTTACATATAAGTTAATTTTATTCTTGTTTTTAAATAAATTACACAAATTCCATTTTTTATGATTTTAATTTTAATATTTTAAATGTTTGTTTATCAGTATATTAAATTGAATTAACTAAAATTTAAATTGGTCTTTTTATTAAATATAACAATTATACAGGGGGATATAAACGCCATGAATAAATACAAATATAAAAATTTTTTTTTTACAACTCTTTGAAATTTTTTTATAATGCCTTAACATTTAAAATATAGTTAGGTTTAAATGAGTGGTGTTAGGTTTAAATGAGTGGGTTGTCGAGGATGTTGGTAAAGCCATTAGGAAGCTTAAATCGAATGCTGTAGGATACGATGGTATCAACCTTAAATTCGTAAAACTAATACTACCCTATATACTACTGTCCATCACTCATATCTTCAATCACATTATAACAACGTGTGTTTTTCCATGTGATTGGAAAATAGCTAATATCATTCCAGTTGCTAAAAAGAATGCACCCTCGGCTCCTGGAGATTTTCGCCCTATCAGTATTCTACCTACTCTATCAAAAGCTCTTGAGCGACTTCTTTCTTCACAAATTATTGAACATCTGACCATCAATAAACTTCTGTCTGAAAATCAATCGGGTTATCGTGCTGGAAGAAGCTGCAATACTGTCATACTAAAAGTTATGGAGGATATTCGGCCTGCATATGACAGGGGTGACGTAACTATCCTTCTCTTAATTGACTTTTCTAAAGCATTTGATACTGTAAACCATAATGTTTTAATTTTGAAACTTGAAAAATATTATGGCTTTAGCAAATTTGCATCTAATCTTATAAAATCATATCTTTCTCAACGTTATCAACGGGTTAGCTCAAATAACACATTTTCCAATTTGAAACCAGTTTTTTCTGGTGTGCCACAAGGTTCAATCCCTGGGCCAATATTGTTTAGTATTTTTATCAATGATATAGTTTATTGTTGTAAAAATTCTTTGGTTCATCTTTATGCCGACGATGCACAAATTTATTAATCTCGTCCATCCGGACTCCGTGAGGATCTGGTATATCGTTTAAATAAGGACTTACATGAAATTTGCAGATGGTCACATTAAAATAATCTTTCCATCAACGCTTCAAAAACACAGGCACTTACGATTTACATGGACGACAGTTAAACTGAACTTCCACACATTTATATGGATACTGCACACGTCAAATATGTTAGAGCAGTTAAGAATCTCGGATTTATGACAAACTCCTTTCTCAATTGTGGAGACCATATCGACTACACTATAATGAAGATATATAGAATACTAAGAAAACTTTGGTATTCATCCTCCTACGTACCTTTTGATACGAAATTAAAATTGGTTAAAACTCTAATTGTACCCTTTATTACCTATGAGGCTAATGTATATGGTAATCTTGACGCAATGTCGAAAAGTAAATTGCAAATTGTTGTTAATAATTGTGCAAGATATATTTTCAATAAAAGGAAATTCGATCGAATATCCCAGATTTTGGGGTGTAGTTTATCATCATACTTAAACATTCGAAACGTTATTTTTTCACAAAATTTTTCACAATTGGAAACTCTACACCTGATTATACATATCTCTCCTCTTCTAGAATGTTTTTTGTCAGTGCTGTAAACCGTTGGAATAGTTTACCACATAATCTAAAAACCGATTCGCGTGTGTGGTTTTTTAAAAGGGCAGTTATAAAACAGTATAAAACATTACAATAGATTGTTTAATTTTTAATGTTTTTTTTTGTGTTTGATATTTGATATTTAATTTCTTTTGATTTTTAAATTTTTTATTATTTTTTTATTAAATTATTTTCATTTGTTAAAATTTTATAGCAATGTTTTCTTAGTTTTAGTCTTAGTTTTAGTTCTAAAAATATATCTTATTTAAAATTTACAATGTCTGAGATACTGTTAAGAGACTTAAAGTCTTATTTGTACCAAAATTATATTGAAATAAATAAATATTTATTTATAAATAAATAAATAAATAAATAAATAAATAAATAAATAAATAAACAAATAAATAAATAAATAAATAAATAAATAAATAAATAAATAAATAAATAAATAAACAAATAAGTAAATAAATAAATAAATAAATAAATAAATAAACAAATAAGTAAATAAATAAATAATTAAATAAATAAGTAAATAAATAAATAAATAAATAAATAAATAAATAAATAAATAAATAAATAAATAAATAAATAAATAAATAAATAAATACACAAATAAATAAATACACAAATAAATAAATAAATAAATAAATAAATAAATAAATAAATAAATAAATAAATAAACACACAAATAAATAAATAAATAAATAAATAAATAAATAAATAAATAAATAAATAAATACACAAATAAATAAATAAATAAATAAATAAATAAATAAATAAATAAATAAATAAATAAAAAAATAAATAAATAAATAAATAAATAAATAAATACACAAATAAATAAATAAATAAATAAATAAATAAATAAATAAATAAATAAATAAATAAATAAATAAATAAAAAAATAAATAAATAAATAAATAAATAAATAAATAAATAAATAACTGGGAATATGTGTTAATATATAGTGTTGTTTGGAAATCACTTTGATTACAAATATAAATGTTTAAAAAATGTAAATTATACGATCAAATATTTTTATTCAGAAATATTCATTCATAAAAATTTTCCAATTGATACATATCCCACTATTCTACGAAAAACCACTTTTTCAAGTTAATACGAATAAGAAAAAATGAAAACTCGTAGAATTTCGTCGTAAAGGAGCATAAAAACTATTAAAAAACAATGTGGTAAAATTGCTAATAAATTTTAAGATATTTAGTCGCACTCATAAGCATCTATCATATGGCATTTTTTTTAACATTTTTTGCAATAATTTGCAGTTATTTACTATAAAAATATTAATACTGTTTTTTTCATATAAAAACGCCAAAAAAGCATTAAATGTACTACCAAAAAAGGCAACAGTGTCATTTATTGATGTTAATAGCAATGGTAACACTTAACAAGTGCACTCTAATAAATTTCTGTTGAAATTTACCCAACTTATGGTAGGAAACTGTACTCCTACTATAAATTGGGTTAACATACTCTGTGTGCGTAAATGAAAAAAAGTACGCACATTATGCGTAATTTGGTACACACATAATTGGTAATTTCACATTGAAAGTGCGTAAAAATTAAATGAAATTTTAAAAGTAATTCGAAAATTTACTAAAATTGTGCATAAAAAAACCTATTTGAAAAGTAAATATACGCATAAAATGCCTAAAAATGCATTTCTATAACGCATGGTTAAAATTAAACTACAGAAAAAATATTTTTTTGAAAGAATAAATTTATTTTATGTATGTATGTTTTAATAATAATTAATTATTAATATAACGCATAATATATTTCGAATGGGTATTTGCCGTGATGATGGTCATCTTAAATTTAAATTCGCAATATTCACAAATATATTTATAAATTTTTTAATAATTAATTTTGGTTTTTAGCTTTTTTTATTTTTTTAATATTTTCCAATTTCCAAATATCGAATTATTTATTACTATTCAAAGTTAGCATATTTACAAAATTTGTGCGTAAAATTTTAATTTTACAAAATAATACTAATTTTAGGCACACAGTGTTTAATTTTAAGCACATTATGTCTAAAAATACTTCTTGTATGTATTATTGTATATGAAAGTGTGTACAAAACCTTTTTAGGCATTTTTTGTTTATATTTACCGAATTTTCGTAATATTACATAAAACTTTAACCATTTTATTGTAGTACATTTACAGAAATTTTTTAGAGTGTGACATTTGCTTTTACATATACATATATCAAACAAATCAATAAAAAAAAACAAACAAAATAAAAAGCTAACACGTTAATTAACATTTTGAGAACTCAAAAAGAAGATTTAATTTAATATTGACGAGGAAAAAATTGCAAAAATAAAAGAACAATAGTCAAATATATAAAATGGATAAATATATATAGGGTGATCCATTTCAAGGTTCCCTACAATTTTAAAGAAAAAAACACAGAAAATTTAAATTTATGATTATCATTTGAAAGAACATTATTTGCCATCCGTTGAGTCTAATTTTCGATGACTCGTTCGAGCATTTCGACTGGTAACTGGCGAATGACACTCGTGATGCTTTCCTCCAATGCCTGAATGCCGTAGCGGGTTTGTCCGCATAAACTTTAGACTTTACATATCGCCACAGGAAAAAGTGTAACGGTGTGATATCACGCGATTTTGGTGGCCAATCGACCGGCCCAAAACTTGAAATTATGTGCTCACCGAAGTCTTCTCTCAATAAATCCATTGATTGATGCGATGTGTGAGAAGTGGCGCCGTCTTGTTGAAACCAAATGTCGACGAGATCACGAGCTTCAATTTCAGGCATCAAATAGTCGGTTATCATGGCACGATAGCGCCGAATCGACTCTCCACGGTCTTCGTTTACACTCTCAGATACGGCCGCTATATTTTTTTCACAGCGTGCTGGACGTTGTCTATTCGGTCGAATATTATCCAATAATGAATGCTGGGTTTCAAAATGGGTGATGTTGTTGTTAATAGTACGCTCAGTAGGCCGATTATGTTGACCATAAGTTGAGCGAAGTGCACGAAACACATACCTCACAGAACGTGAATTTTCGTAATAAAGTTGAACGATTTGTAAATGTTGTTCAGGCGTAAGTTTTTTCAATATTAAGTGCCAAACAATAATAAACAAAAATTACATGACAGCATAACACGACTCACACGTGATCTGTCAAAAAAGGCTATTGAAAAAAGTATCTCGAAATGGATCACCCTATATAACGGTATGTTTTTGGTTTGAAGTAAACGCATACAGAGATGCTGGTGGTAACAACCGATTTAGGGAGATTTCCAAGTTTGTACAAAAGCTGCTCTGCCTTCCATGGTTGAATGCGGACGTTGAACGTGTGTTTAGCCAAATAGATCTTGTTAAAACAAACATACGAAACTGTACAAGTACACAGTTAGTTTTGTTTTGGCATTAGGTGTTTCACCTAATTTTAATTTTAAAAAATTAATTTTTAGATATAAATTAAAACGGAGCAAAAATTGCTGTTTCCAATATGATGTGCCGAAAAATTATTTAAAATTGATTGGATCTACTGAAAGTGATGATGACAATGTCAATAACGAAAATGATGATGAACCCAGCAAAACTTTGGTAATGGGTGCGATATTATCATGCGTTACCTTGTAATGACAGCTCGTTACCTTTTTTATTATTTGCAAGCATAAAGTAATAAGTTACTCATTATTGATTACGTAATATATGATTTATAAATGTAAAGTAATAACTGAAAATCTATTTTAAGATACATTAATTTGTGCTTACAAAAAGGGTAATATATGTTTGTTTTGATTTAAGTTTAAAGCAATTAAATACTATATACCGTCGATAGCTCAGTGGATAGAGTTCTTGGCTGGCAACCAGATTTCCCTGGTTCGATTCCCATCTTGACTACATTATTTTTAATTACAAATAATTTAAATAAAATATTTGTAATAATTTTTTTTTTAATAAAAATTCTTCTTTTTTGAAAATCTATTTTTAGACACATTACTTTTTCCATTCTCGTAACCATATGTATAAGTAACCCTTTACATTATCACCTCTAAAGTAATGGGTATATGCATTTTTTTGAGGCTCATCGCCAGTAAAATTCATAAATGAAGTAAGGTGTAATGTAATCCATCGGCCCCTATGGCTATACATTACTTCACCCATTATTTGGTAATGTGTGGTTTTGCTGGGAAGTTGACTGGAATTTTGGAAAAAATCTCATATCGTTTGCAATTGAGACTATTTTTTAAGACTGTTAAAATCAAAAGAAAAAAACTTATTTTCATAACTTCCAAAAATGTATATGCTTTTATACATAACTTAAAAATTTCATTAAAGATTTAATTTTAAATGTAAATGCATATGAACATGGATTTAAAAAAAAAACATTTTTTTAATTAAAAAATTATGTTTTTTTAGAATTCAAATTTTGAATTGATATTAATTTATTTTTATGTAGTTTTAGTAAAACAAATAAACGGAGTATGTAATAACTTATCTTATATTTTGGAATTTAATTGCAAAAGGCAAGAACATATGTACATTAGACCGTACCTCAAAAAAAAAAGTTCACCGTACACCCTCTAATATAAAGTGTTTTAACAAGAAAATTTCGAAAATATATTTTTTTTTTTGGCCGAACGTAGGGGTCGCCATTTTATATTTTTCGTTATATCTTCGCCATTTACCGTCCGATCTTAAAGTGTTGTATATCAATGTTTTTTGTCTCGCGGAGGCCGATGTTTTTCTCGAAGGAGCCATTGACCTCAAGTAACCCGTTCTAGTATTAACCCACCAGATCTCAGTTGCTACCACCTTAATGTACTACCCTAATATTTTAAAATGAAAGCTCGCAAAAAAGCAATAAAATTTTGCTAGTAAGGAATTCCAATAATTCCAGCGGAACTATTATTTTATTTTTTTTTTTTTAATTTTTTATGTTGCCGAATGTAGGGCATTTTTATTTTTTTGTCATATCTTCTGTATTTACAGTCGGATCTTAAAGGGTTATATATCAATGTTTTTGTCGCAATGATACCAATCACCCTTTTATACTACTTAAGGGGTAACACCTATGTAAAAAGCCAATAAATAAAAACTTCATTTTTTTATTTACGGAGATGTGTTAACAAAGATTGGTTTTTACAAGATTTATGAAGGAGTACAAAAAAATATTTGTTTAACACAAAGTTTTACAAAATGATAGTATATTTACAGTAGAGGTCCACGGCACGCAGCATTACTTAATCAATTTTTGGTGGATTTCTCTGAAATTTATAATGCATATGGAAAACTAAATTATCTATGGATGCGCGTAGGAGTTTTTGATAGGTCAAATACTTTTTGACTTAGAGCTGTTTCTTTAAGAGTAAAAAAGTAGATATTTTGACTATAACACTTCGCTGTTTTGTCAAAAATTAATATACCAAAAAACTCATACGCTTTTCTCTAGACAATTTAGTTGCTCATCGGTGACCGCCATAGAAGATTCATGTACAGCTTATCCGTGCCATTCTCAAAACACCGATCGTTTTGTTCATGTAGTACATGAATCTGGGGCACATTTTTTCTAAACTTGACAGCCGCCAATAATACAGCCAACTTGAATCACGTCAAAATATGATTGATTAAAATTTGTGTTATTTTATAAGTGATCCACGGCACTCAGCATAATTTAACCAATTTTAGGTGGATCGCTCTGAAACATACACTTTATATATATATATATATATATATATATATATATATATATATATATTTATAAAATTTTTTTTAACAAACTAAAACTTTTTTAAAAGTTAATTTTCTTATGTTTTCTTTACAAAATTTTGGAAACACATTCATATGATAACCTTATAACTAATTACCTGCTCCTCCTAGCCAGGACTCACAATTCCATTTTGATCAAGGTTGCAAATTTTAAACGGTCCATAACTGTTGAAACAATAGTCACACAAAAAAAAAATTGTTGATATTATGAGATAATTAATATTAATCTCCATTCATTTCAATTTAATATCACAATGCATCTACAGGTTGAAATTTTAAATTTATTTAACGTTTCACTTATTGCAAAATTAGCGAATATTTAAATTTAATGTCAATTTTGAACTTATGATTATACTAAATGCATTTTATAATTACTTGCATATATATTACTTTAAACATTTAAGAACAATAATCTTACTTTTTTTATATATAGCTTTATTATACGAGTATATAGCGATACTAATGTTAACCGCTTGTTTTTCAAGGGAAGACCAGGAATGACAAGAATTCGCGAAGATTGAAAATGTGCATAAAATGGCAACTTCTACTTCTTCGTACCTTCTCTATCTCTCTATCTTTTTCTTTTTTTATTTGAAAGTACAACCCTTCCGGTTAATAATGGAAAATAATTTCAATTGTCTCTGGCTTGTCGGCGTAACACTTATCTTTGACGGCACCCCACAAATAATAGTCCAACGGTGTCAAATCGCAGCTCCGAGGTGGCCAAACGACATCAGCTCTGCGGCTGATAATGCGATCTTCAAAAACAGGCCCCAAAACTTCGATTATAGCTTCGGCTGGGTGGCACGTAGCGCCGTCCTGTTGAAACCAAATGTTGCCAATATCCTCCTCTTCAATTTTTGTGAACAAAAATTCGTTCTACATGGCCCGATAACGATCGCCATTGACTGTAACGGCCAGCCGAGACAGCCATTTGAATAAAATTATTTTCCATTATCAACCGGAAGGATTGTACTTTCAAATAAAAAAAGAAATTTGAGAAAATATTCAGTAGTTTTTTTTTATAGCATTTTCAAAAAAAAAAAAGTTATTTGGCGGACCCTATATAAACATATATGTATGTAAGCATATATGAGTAAATAAATTCAAAGGAAAAGTTCATATAGGGTAATATATGATCAAATATATGGCAATATATGATAATATATTGCATATATAGGTCCATATATTGATTCGTATATGCCATATGTGTGCATATATGAATACATATATTATTCCAATATTGGTTTTAGTTTTTTATCAGATATGGGTTTTTTAAGATTTAGATCAAATTCTTAAGCGAAAATTGGTGTGCACATAAGACTTTTCCAGACCTAGTGGAGTAACACGTAACCAAAAATTAAACTTTGACTATATGTCATAGGTCTTTAATTCAGATTGCCATTTGGGCAAGATACGAATTCAATGAATCGCATTGAAAATCATTCACTTTGATTTATAGCCTGTTCCTCGATCTCGAACTAGTTCGAACGAAAGCAAGTCACTCGAATTCGAATCAATATGGGTTTCTCTATTTCGAAAGCCTTCGATCGACTTGACTTACGTGTGTCAATTTTTGTTTCTCACGCATTTACAAATCACAGAGATGCCGGATCATATATTTTGAGCATTTGTTACAATTTTCTTTAAAAGTAGCAAAAATACTACTAAACTGCTTAAAGACAAAAACAACCCTGTTTTACAGTGATTAGCTGTATATGACAAATGAAATAAAAAAATAACAATAAACAAATCAATTTTTATTTGGAAAGTGTGTTTATTTGTGAAAATTTTTGTTTTCGATTGGTTGTGGGTGAAATTGTTGTTTGGAGAGCTTTTCTGTTGCCTGTTGTCTATTCGGTGCGGTCACTGCTAAAGTCCTTGTAAAATAAAAGATGTAAAATAAAAAATGTAAATATGAGCTTCTTGGGCAAACGTAAGCCACAAACAACACGCACTTTTACCACTCAGCAACAGCGTAATAGGGGGTGAAACGGAGTTTGGTTTTCTGGTCAAATTTTCCTCCTCTGCGGAAAATTTGTTTGCTCCGAACACAAGAGTCCTTCTGGCAAAATCAGGCCTTTCTTCCATATAAAATACAAGCGTCCTCGGGTGGTCCATTGTTGATTTTTTTTAACTAAAATTTAAAATTCTTAATAATCTATTAATATTTGTATTATTTTGTACTTACGTTTTGTTATCCATTGCTTTTTTTACTTCATTTTGCTTTTAAAAATATCAAATATATATTTACTCAACAAAAAATAGCAAGTGACTGATTTTGACATTTGCGTTCGAGCTGTTCGAAATAGAGAAACCAAATTTTGTATGAAAACAGTTACGTTTTCATTCGACTTGTCGTTCGATTCATCGTTTGCATAGAAATAGAGTTAGTGAAACCCAAGTCAGTTTTCTTTGGACTAGAAAGCGAACGAACGTGTTCTTTCGAAATAGAGGAACAGGCTATTAGACTCGATTACATAATTAACAAATATGTTATGGCTTAGGAATCGGTTATTTTCAAAATGTCAAAAAATAAAATTACAAAAATAAAAAATCAATATAAAAAATAAATACAAATTTTAATATAAAAATAAATATCTTCACAAAACATTTTAAAACATTTTTATAATAAAGGAACAAAACCAGATGTCAATAACTATAATCTTTTTAGAAACGTATCAATATGGATCAAAAAGATATACAAATTTGTAATTAAAATTTTCAAATAATGTATACGAAGAATAAAGATATACATATATATATTCCTTACAGTTTCACTATTCCGAGATAACTTCGTATTATTATAAATATGTACTCGTATATATATATGTAATATTCCGTTTATTTGTGATGGTGTTTCTGAATTTGAAGCAATTTTCACTAGAGAAAAACAACTATGGGCAACCTCAAACTTTTTATAAATACTACTGGATTCCCCTAAAAAAAGTGTTTTAAGAGGCAAAACTTTCTGAGAATTTTATAAAATGTATTAGAATCTGACAGCTTGAATATAAATCATATATCTCTAGCAAAACATTTTGTGGTAATGACGGACATCTTGTGGCCAGAAATTTAGGAAATGGACCTGGATGATATGTGGTTCCAACAGGATGGTGCAACTTGCCAGACAGCCAAAAAAAATGGCTCTTTTGCGCGAGAAATTCAATGTCCGTATTATCTCACCTCGTTAATTGGCCGCTACGATCAAATATTAGGGGTTTCCTGTATAGGAAAAATTTCTAAGAAACTGTGGGGTTTTTCTGTATAGAAAAATACTCAGAATCTGAGGTTTTTTTTGGAAACCCTTCACGAAATCTGTGAATTTTTTATAGGAAAAATTTCTCAGAATCTAGCAAATATTCCTGATGATGATATGAGAGTTTTTAAAGAAAATAGTCCTCCGAATACAAGGGGTTTTCTATAGGACAGAGTACCCCGATTTTGAAAGGGCCCTCAGGATCGTAATTCTTAACTCTAAAAAATAGTCTGCTCAATTTGACAGTTTTATTTAAGAAAATTTTCCTAAAATTTTTCTTTTTGGGAAATTATCCTCAGAATCGATGCGTTTCTCTTAAAAAAAAGAAAAAAGCTTTAGATTATTTTTTCTATTTTCTAAAAAAGTTTTCCTTATTTAAAGATTTTTTCATATGAACACCGATTTTTATTTTACAGAGCACTTTCCGGGGGCGGATCAATAAGTCCGTGACTAGTAGTTATTTGAAATGCAGCAGTGCTCCCATCAAGTACCACCTGTTAGTAGACTATTGTCAAATTTTGAGCAAGTTCCGTTATTTGCTTTGCGTTTAACAGCAGGATTTTTCGAGGTTCATAAATAGGCATTTGTTTGATCAATAATTTCATCGTTGGAGCTAAATCTCTTTTCACCGAGCCATTTCTTTAGGTTTGGAAATAGGAAAAAGTCACTGGGAGCTAAATCCGGAGAATAAGGCGAGTGAGGGGGCAATTCGTAGTCTAGTTCATAGATTTTTGCCTTGGGAACTAAGCTGACACACGATTCCGTTTTTGGTCGGTTGTGAGCACACACGGCAGCCATCTTGCGGAAGGCTTCCTCATACCCAAGTGATCGTTCAAAATTGAAAACACTGGGACATATGAGCTGCCTATGTAATCTACAATCTATCGCACATTCAATCTCCGATCGGTGTAGAGACCTCAACTGGGCGTCCAGAACGTTCGGCATCTTCCGGGCTTGTAAGGTCACAACAAAAGGCAGTAAACAACTTTTTGTCCATTGAAATCCATGGTACATAGTCCCCATAGTATTTATCAAGCTTTTCCTTGGTTTTTTTTTTAAAGGAACAGACAACTTAGAAAGATTTAAATGTTGTTTTCCTCATATGTTTTAAAAAGTTGGTCGAATCACTGGATTGTATATCAATGTACTCTAATGTATATTTGTTAACACACAAGAAGAATAACAAACTAATTAGTTAAATGCTTATAATATCAACCATAATGTAATAATGATAAAATGCATTCATACCAAAACATACATGATACATCATGTGGTTTTTATGGAGGTAAAAAAATATATGCAATATACTCTTCTTTATATTCCAACAACAATTACTAAAGAATTGTATAATAACCTTGGTCACTTTGGACAAACATTCAAAGAAATTGTGTGCCTTATAAAACTCATGTGTTTAAAAGTTCAACAAGAGCCCAAACAACAAATTTAACTATGTACGAGTATGAAGAGAAATAATAATAACAACAAAATTTTAATAATGATGATGTGTGGTGGTGACAGGAACTACACACTAGGCTACCATTTTACCAGCACTGCCACCAACAACAGTATCTGCAACTGGATGTAGTCTACATATGACAAGTACAATGTCATATCTATAATGAAAGAAGAAATGATAATGTTGTACATAGGATACTCTACAGAGACCATGATGTCAACAACAGGAATTGCAATGATATTTAGTGACCATAATTTAAGTGAAAACTCATACATGTATTGTACATATATAGTACATACACTTAACGTACACGCATTTGAACAAAGATTTAAGTAAATGAATTTCAAATGGATTGTTCAATTAAAATTTGTACATTCGACATTTTGTTTGAAATTTGTTTTTAATATGTGATAAAATTAACCACTGGCCCTATCTAAAATTTAGTAAAAAATTAATTTTTATACCCTCCACCATATATGGTGAGGGTATATATCAGTTTGTCATTCCGTTTGTAATATGTCGAAATATAGGTTTAAGACCCCATAAAGTATATATATTCGTGATCCTTATGCAATTTTAAGTCGATTTAGCGATGTCCGTCTGTCTGTCTGTCTGTCTGTCTGTCTGTTGAAATCACGATCACGACGCGAACACGCAAGCGGGGGTGCCTATTTTTACCCAGATTCTTCCTGAGCAGTTTGGTATTTAAAATGAGCAAAATCGGTCAAGCGGTTCAAAAGTTATGAGTGAAAATGTGAAGGTACTTCTAAATTTTCAATACAAATTTGTAAAATTTTTCTGTATCTATTTTTTTTTTTCTGTTAAGTAAGTAAAAATGTTATTAAGTCTTCTTATTGTTCGATTACATTTATTGTCTTACATACTATGATAACTAAGTTAACGTAAAAATGAACAATGTTAAAGTCGCTAACAGAGCAGACCTCTGTAAATAACATTGCTAAAACTAAATAACAAAAGTTCGTTACATAAATTGACAAAACATATTCATATTACAGTTCATGCAAAATTTAGTATATACGTATATCATCTTCATCCCCTTTGGTGGAGGGTTTCAAAGATTCGGCACAGCCTTTTTTACTTGTTTTTAAACACAACGTTAAAGTACGATACTATAATTTGAACAAATCTGAACCGAAACCATACAAATATCGGAAAAATCTAAACAGCACTTCACCCAAATTTTTAACTTTTCAGAATAGGGACCATTTTTTTTTGCATATAAAAATGATTTATTTGAAATTTAGTGGCAAGTGGTTAAAGAAAATGGACTGAAAAATTTATTATTGCTGACAAAGGGAAAACATAATTTTTTTAATTTAAATAGGAATATTTTATACAAATATTAATTTAAATTATTCTTTTTTTTTATTTTTAACTGATCATGTTGATTCATCAACATTTGCATCACTTAAAAACATAAACAACAAAAATCCCTAAAAGGACAATGTGCAAAACAAAAGCAACAAAACTTATTCAAGTAAAAAAAAATTATTTTAAATGATAGTATATTTCCAAAGTTTAACTTTCCTAATACCGTTGAATATTCTCTGCAAGAGATTTAAAATTAAGTTTATAAATTTTGTTGGTATTTGGTGCCAAACATTTTAATCTGCAATAATTGAGGGTCTTCAAAAGGTAGAAAATCCAGCATTCGTTGATAAAAATTATAATTTAAATTTATCAATTTAAATTATAGATTTGCAGGTTGTAAAATAGTATAAAGCGTCAAAGTCATGATGATTAAAACAATATGTTCCAAATACGGCGGCGCAGAGTTGCTGAAAATCGCTTTGCATTGGCCAAATTTCTGTAACTTTTGAACCGATCAAAATATTTTAGTAATTTTTTTAATGGATAGATATTTAGTTGAAGTTGACCCAGTTTTAATTACATTAAAATTTATTAAGTTCTTTTTAAGGAATTTTAGCTCAAAGTTGAACTTTTGATTTTGAATTTGAACTTAAAATTTTTGGCCTGAAATATATTTTTTTTATTTATTAAAAAATGTCATATTTGAATTTAAATAATAAATTGTAATAAAATTTTTTTTTTTAATGTTTACACTCAAAAAAATTTGTACACTCAAAAAAATATTAAAATCAACTGAAGATTTTGCTATTATTACTGAAAAATTAACCAATTATTGCTGTCAAATTTGCAAATTTTACTTTTGTTGCTGAAATATGTCTTTTCATAAGTTATATTGTGTTTCTATAAATTGCATCCTTTGGGCATTTTCATTCTTACTTACAAATATATAAAAAGGTGGTGTATTTTGAAAGCAGATATCATTACTGGTAATATAACAAATAAAGACTTTCACAGGGTATAAAATATCTAAAGCACAAATTTAACACATCATTTTTTACATATACACTCTGAATATTATGTAATTTACTGTTAGTAGTTTAATAAAAAAGTTGTCCATTCCATTTAAAAATAAAGCAACATACATTTATTTAAAAAAAGAAAAACAATTTTAACTTTTTTATACATTTGTTCGAAATGATTTATCATAATTTACCGATTTTTTTTTTAGTTTCATTTATTTTTTTCATTTGTTTGAAATTGAATGAAACTTTATCCACAAAATGGAAATTTGTGGTTTATTTTTGTCTATTACAGTTAAATTTTTTTTGCTGTCTGATTAAAAAAAAAAATAAAAAATATTCGAAAACATCAATTTGTGTTTTTTTTTTTATATAAATTTATTGCTTATAAAATTAGTTCAATTCAAATTATAAGAACTTCATAAACACACATACATACAGAAACGCATTCTCACAAAAAGTGTCTATAGCCATGCATATATACACTTAAAAAGTTTGTAAGTTAAAATAACTGAAAATATCATTTAAAAGAAATGATATTTCATTTAAAAACCGGTCAACTTAATTTTCATTTTAATTAAATGCCATTTGTTATTTATTTTTAAATGTTGATTAATCAACTGACACATCCGTAAGAAACAAATGATATAATCAGTTAAAATAAATGTCAAAGTTTTACCTACCAATCATTAAAAAATAAATGTTGTTTTCATTTATTTGAAATTATTTACGTTTTTGTATTTTTTGTTTTTGTTGTTTAATATACTCGTACAATACAAAATGTATGTATGCATATGAAGCTATAAATACTTTTTGTATGAATGTCTTTCTATATGTATGTGTGTTTATGAAGTTCTTGTAAATTGTATTGAAAAATTTTTTAAATATACAACCAATTTAAATAAAAAAACAAATTGAAATTTTTTGAAACAGACAGCAAACAAAATTTAAATTTGTAATAACTGTTTCGGACACAAATAAACCACAAGTTTCCGTTTTGTGGGTAAATTTTTATTAAATTTCAAACAAATGAAAAAAATAAATGAAACTGAAAAAAATCGGTAAATGATAGTAAATTATTTCGAATAAATGTATGAAAAAGTTAATAACGATATTTCTTTGAAAAATAAATGTATGTTCCTTTATTTATAAATGAAACGGAAAACTTTTTTATTAAACTACAAATAGTTAACTGCATAATATTCTGAGTGTAAAAAAAAAATACAAAAACAGATACAATTTCAAAAAAATGATAAAATGATTTATTTTTTAAGGAATTGATAGGTAAAATTTTAACATTTACTTTTACTGATTATGCTTTTGTTTCTTATGCATGTGTCAGTTGTTTAAACAATATTTAGAAATAAATAACAAAAGCCATTTGGTTTAAATGAAAATTAAGTATATCGGTTTTTTAATGTAATATTATTTCTTGTAAATAGCATTTTCTGTTATTTTAACTTTCAAACTATTTAAGTGTAGGGCGGGCTGTTTAAATTACCGTAATTTAAAAATTGTTTGAGTAAGTTCATTAAAATACACTTACTTATTACTTATTTTTTATAAAAAAAAAAAACATACAAACATCACCTTTTTATGAAATTAAAAAAAAAAGTTAAGTTTTACAGCATGTCACGCCCACAATTCTCAATAGCTTAACCTAATTTTTTGGCTAGCTTAGTTTACATACATTAGCTCCAAAATGGCGTTAAAAGAATTGGATCAAAAAGAATTGGACTTATAATACAACATAAAAAGCCACAGTGCGGCGTCAAATAGTAAACAATTTAAAAAGTTACATGGCAAATCAAAAAACTTTTGTTGACAAAGAAACACATTATTTGAAGTTATTTAATTTTTAAAGACTATATTGGACCCTTTATAAATGAAAAACTTTTTTATGTAGTGGCGAATAAATATTTAACGGCATTTACCAGGCAAGAGGCTCGAACCAAGCAATTGAAAAATAGGTTTTAAGCAGGGACCGTGAATAATGATTATTGTTCGTTTTTTTAAATCAAAAAATCAATCACTTAGAACAGACATAAAAAAATTATTGCACCATTATTTTTATTTTTTAACAATATTTGCATATCCGTCATGATTTTTAAATTTTTGATTTTTAAAGTTTTCTTCAATGGTAATGATTATTTTTGAGTAATAATAATAAAAACAGCCATAATCATTATTTTTGAGCAAAAGAAATAAAACTCCAAAATAATCATTATTTATAATTTTTATTTTTTTCGCTCAAAATAAAACTCACTTTCAATTTACGACTTTATATATGTTGTACTTACATATTTTTATGCATATGTATATATATTTACACCTACATGAATACCCATAATATAATTTGTACTTAATAATTGTGTTACTAAGCGCTTGTTTTGAATCATTTGTTGTTATTGCATTTGTTTTGATATATATTCATTTTTGTTTGGTTTGATTCCTCTGGATTTTTTTTATGAGGATATGCAACTATGTTGGTAAAAAACCTCACAAAAAAAGTCATAAATTGAAAGTGAGTTTTATTTTGAGCGAAAAAAAAAATAAAAATCATAAATAATGATTATTTTGGATTTTTATTTTTTTTTTGCTGAAAAATAATAATTATGGCTGATTTTTATTAATATTACTCAAAAAAAAAATCATTACTATTGAAGAAAATCCTTAAAACTCATTATATAATCATTATTGCGTAATTTTTATTATAAAACTTATAATGATTACGGTCCCTGGTTTTAAGTATTGTGAAGGCAACGTATTTTGGCAAATTGACTTGGACCATTCAACAAAATGGATGGGAAAATCATATAATAAAAAAATTCCTGAAACAAAAATGATACTAGAATATGAGTGAAAACGTATTCCTGAAGCCATAATAAGTAATCTTATTAACCCAAGCCTTTCAGATGCGACGAAGTTATAAAAAATAGAGAATCATGTGCGATATATTTATTTTTATTGTTCTGCACACTACTGTATTTTGTAGTTACACCAAATGATTATGAAATTGTAATTTTTTTTGATAAAAATAAAATTAAAAATCGTTCGAAAAATATCTTAATTATGGCAAATTCCCCACGTCATAAATACTTTAGAAAACAGTTGACTATTACATTGAAGAAAAACTTTTATTTTGTTTCAGATATTTTCCAATCCTGAGTAAAAAACTAAACTATTTCGGTGAAAAAAATATTTCTAATCATATCTGTTTGAATATAATTAGATATTCCTGAAAATAAATAGATATGCTTGAATCTAATTAGATCTATAATATTAGATCATATATGATAAAACATAATATATGTGATACAATTTATGATTAGGCCTGATCACATATTGTGGCAGATCTGTTAGTATTGAATGGGATTTTTATTTCCAGATATAAACAGATCTGATAATATAGAATTATTTTTGTATATGTTCAAGGCACAAGTATGACACAAAAAACACAACACAACTTCTTCTGTACTTATTAACTCAATAGATTTGCAATACCAGCCTTAAAAGTTCAACCAAAATCGTAGTAATATGAAAGATGAATGCAATCTTATCTGCATGCACAGATTTTAATTGAACATAAGTTTGTGGACATAAGGAATTATAATTTTATATGTGAAATGACAAAAGCAAACCTAAAACCCCTTGTACAAATGAGTAAACAAACACTAAGACAAAAACACTATTTTGTTTTATCTAACCTATCACATCATGGTGCTGCATGTCTTACCACAAAATACTTAGACATACACAAATGTAAATGTTACACATTTAAACATGAGCATTTTTGCCTGGCATTGGTAACCATTAGAGATCGCACCTCGCATAATGCATTTGTGTGATAAGCAATTTCTAATGTTTTACAATGTATTTGTGTGTGTGTGTGTGTGTGTGCAACTATGGTAAGTTGTTACCGTTTCGTTAGGTTTAGTCGTTGGTATTCATATTGGTATTCCGGCATGTCAAAAGTATCCTTACTTTACCTTAATGTCTTGCTTTAAGGCATTTTGATATTTCATTTTACAGACTTTGTGGGTGGTTTCCATTAGTTGAGTTTAGTTTTGGCCAAACATGGAAACATTATGGAAATATGAGCTTGAAAGTATGTTTGTTTACTTCTTTGTTTACTTATGTATTTATTTCCTTTAACATAAGCTAATGAATATTAACTTTATTATAAAAGGCGCACACGTATATATGTTATTCTATCCAAGTTTTTTTTTTTAATATATGACAGAAAGCTGTCAGATGATGTAGCTAAACTTATTAGAAATTAATATCAAAATGTTAAAGATTCACTACAATTTAATATTTAAGAGATGAGTTGCTTTAACAAAAAATTTAATTATGAAGTAATTCTAAACACTGGCTGTTCGATTAGCTTTTATAAAATTTAAAATGAATTTTGCTTAAACAAAAGCCCAAAAATATTAGTTTATTGTATTGTTTTAAAAAAAAAACCCGGCCATTTCAAAAACCGGTTTTCGGTTTATTCAGAAATCATTTATTCTTTTATTATTTATAAAAAAACCGTTTTCAGTTTTTGCAAAGAAACCAATTTGTTTTTTATTTTTCTTTTTGAATTTTTCAATTAAATACCATACTAGGCGTATGAGTGATAGAGTATTCAGTAAAATAAATATAAAGTATACGCCTCAGTACACCCTATTAATACATTAATAAAAAATAAAATTTTTAATCCAGTGAAAAATTATTTTATTTGAGCTATAGCGTGGATTACATAATATTTTTACAATAACTAAGTAAAAACCGGTTGCTCTAATCCATGGTATTTCTTTGTGTATATTTTGAATAAAATAATTCTTCTAACAATAGGACTGTTTTTTAATCACTGGATTTATTTCGGGATTTATTATTTTCGTTAAAATTACTATATGTTTATTTTTATATAAATTAAATTACCATATGTTTATTTTTATATAAATTTAAATCTAACACATACATATTTTGAATAAAATAATTCTTCTAACAATAGGACTGTTTTTTAATCACTGGATTTATTTCGGGATTTATTATTTTCGTTAAAATTACTACATGTTTATTTTTATATAAATTAAATTACCATATGTTTATTTTTATATAAATTTAAATCTAACACATACTCGATAATATAATTAAAACACAAAGAACTAAAATTTTTTGCAAGTGAACATACAAGAATTATATTAAAATTTATTATTAGTTTGGTACGAGATACTAGAAAAATTTTTTTTTTTCCAAATGAAAAATTTTCTTATTTTTTATTTTCTAATCATGGAGAATACAAAGACAAAGTTATTAGACACAAGCAGAATGGAATGCATTTTCTGGTCCGCTACGACTTTCATCAACATTCTTCGTGCCGAAATGCCAATTGTCTATATATAACTCACAAATCAAAGGAAAAAGCTATTTATGCTAACATAGAGTTGATTTTTATTATTGAGTTAAGATGAAATTTACTAAATATTTTTGTGTTATTTATATTCTCCTTTGTTTGCCGTAAAAAAAAAATTCTTCTATGATCTCGAGCCAAACTAAAAACACATTTTCATACATATAAGTATTAAAAATATCATATATAAAATGTACAGTTCAGAATTATATTGAGCTAAATCCAAAAAGGATTTAAAAAATAGATACATTAGTTTTCGATTTGGTTTAATGTAATTCCAGCAATTGCATTTTTGCAAAATTTAAAATTTTCTCTTTCACACTATATATTGGATAATAAGTAATAGCTTAAGATAAAAACATATTATTTATTTTAAAATCAAAAGAAGAAAAAATGAATTTTTAATGAAAGAAAATAAATCCAAAAATAAATACAATCCGCGAAGGTTATAAATTTAGTTAGCAATATGACAAAAAAATTGACTTTTTAATTTTCAAGCTATGAATGCCGAATGATTTTTAATGCTTCGGGTGTAGAGTCAGGTACCTTAATTGCTAATTAGAGTGTCCCTCACTTGTCTTAAAACGGAAATTCAGGGTGGCCTTAAAACTTGGATTTTTAACTTTTTTATGAATTTCACGCATTACTTATCAAATGTTTTTATTTGTTGCATAGTAAGTTTGAGTAGTAATTTTCCATTTTCGGATATTGTTGCGATAATACTACTGCTAACATTTAACGCGGCACTAATTGGGCTGAATGTTATGTCTTGCCATTTAACACAGTGGTTAATGACTTCAAAATCTAAAATTATGCGTGACGATCGCAGTTTTCGTTTACAAGAAAATTTGGAAAATATTAAAAAAAAGCCAAAAAATTTAAAAAAGTTCGTTCTTTTCAACTTCATTCACATATTACTTTTGAAGTAGGAATGTAATTTTCAAGCGCCACCGCAGAACTTTAGATATTATAGTCATCAACAACTATGTTGATTTTCAAGGCATAATATTTAGCCCATTTTGTGTCGTATAAAATATATTAAAGCCTATTAAAATTAATTTTGGAATTTTTTTAAATTTTTAGCCCGATCAGGGTAGGAGTGGGGCAAATGAAAGAGTTAATTACGAAGATTATTCCGTCCATAGGACCAAATTACGTACCTCCCATAGGGGATCCGGAAATCGATTTCCGAGATTAGGCGCAATTTAAAGGTTTTCTTAGGAAAAGTGGGGTTATTTGTGAACCTAGCCGGGAGGTATAGGGGTCAATCGACAGGTCTACCGGAGCCGAAACTTTCCCTATAACATT
Organism: Eustalomyia histrio; assembly: GCA_949748255.1. Classification (NCBI taxonomy): domain Eukaryota; kingdom Metazoa; phylum Arthropoda; class Insecta; order Diptera; family Anthomyiidae; genus Eustalomyia; species Eustalomyia histrio. Next base: position 210,681,165 of record OX456523.1, on the reverse strand, counting down.
CGAAGGAGATACCACCAGGGATATCCCTAAAAACCATAGTGGAAGTTAATGGGCACCTAAATGTACCTTTGTGTTATGGGGGGGGGGGTAATGCACCTTATTTATTACGACGTACCTCCGATAGGAGTCCCGAAAATTGATTTCCGAGATTAGGCGTAGTCAAAGGGTTTTCTTAGGAAAAGTGTGGTCATTTGTAGACCTAGGCGGGAGTTATAGAGGTCAATCGACAGGTCCCCCGAAGCCGTAACTTCCCCTATTAAAATAACTAAAATTTTATTCGCAAAACTAAAAATGTAAGTACGTACAAAACTTTAATGATGAATTTAAGGTACATACATATTTTAATATAAATTTGAAACTATTTCATTAGCTTTAAACCAATTTTCAACATTTATTTTTGTTGGAAAGGTATTCAAATTACCTTTCTAATTACTGAGTACAACTTATTGCTGCTAGATGGCGCAAAATCCATTTTAAATGAAAAATGCATCAAAACATATATATTCATATATTCAGCAAAAATACTCGCTAAAATCTTTTGTACAAAGTTGCCAAACATCATTTGGTCCAATTCTGAAAATTTTAATTAATTAATTTATTAAGATTTTCTTCAATAAACTAAAAATAACAGTAATTTTGTAAATAACGGAATTATGAAAAATTCCCAGAACAAAAGCTGCTACTGAAGCCCTAAAGAACCATTTTCAACAATAAAAGGTGACACATTGCTAAAATTAGTATGGCCTACGACGCCTGAAAAATTATAACAGACCGCGAAGGCTGTAAAACTAGAACACACTGTGAAGGCTGTAAATATTAATAATGCGACAACCAAGCGAACTCCATCATCTCTACAAAAGTTGTTTGTGACTGACCAGGCTGTAAAAACTAATAATAAAAAAAGCATTAAATGCAATGGAATACAGCTGGTGCAGGGTGACTGCGATTTGTATGAGTATTGAGATAACGCTTTAATTCTAGCTGGAAAAGAGGCAAGCGGCGTGATTTGCTAGATAAGAAATTTTCTGATTTTTTGATTTTATATAGCATTTAATTTTACACTTGAAATAGTTTGTAAGTTAAAATAACAGAAAATGTCATTTACAAGAAATGATATTTTATTTAAAAATCGGTCTACTTAATATTGATTTAAATTAAATGCCTTTTGTTATTTATTTTTAAGGTGTTAATTAATCAACTGATACATCCGAAAGAAACAAATGATATAATCAGTTAAAATAAATGTCAAAATTTTACCTACCGATTCTTTAAAAAAGAAATGTTTTTATTATTTATTTGAAATTGTTTCCGTTTTTGTATTTTTTTTTTTTTTTTTTTTTTTTTTGTTAATTCAAAATGTATGTATGCATTGCTATAGACACCTTTGTGTGAATGTGTTTGTGTATGTATGTGCGTTTATGAAGTTCTTGTAATCTGAATTGAAAAATTTTAAATAAAAAATCAAAATGAAATTTTTTAAATATTCTTTTTTGAAACAGACAGCAAACAAAATTTAAATTTGTAATAACTGTTAAAGACACAAATAAACCACAAATTTCTGATTTTTGGGTAAATTTTTATTTAATTTCAAACAAATGAAAAAAATATGTGAAACTGAAAAAAATCGGTAAAATAGTTAATATATTTATTTCTTCCTTTATTTTAAATGGAACGGAAATTTTTTTTATAAAACTACAAACAGTAAGTTACATAATATTCTGAGTGTATACTATATATATTACATTCTTTCCTTAGATAACGCAGTTAGTTAAATCTATAAAAATTCCCAAATCTACAAAAAATATCAATTAAGTTTTTTTTGTCCCAATAACTGTTAATTTAGTAAGAAAACCGCGTTATACGACTTATTGGTGTATAAAAATTATATATTTTTTTCAGTGGTAATCATTTAACAAAAGTGTCATTAACAAATGTATTAATCCATAGCCATTAATTTAAGTAAATCACAAAATGAATTCTATTGAGAATATATATTTAGTGTAAAAGCACATATTTATATAACAATAATAGCACTGACGGCCTTTCCATATACGTAAAATTAAAACGAAATGAATTAATTGTTTAAGAGGATGATGATGATTGCTGAATGTAGTAGACGCATTGTCATCATATTTTAAATATTTTCACCAGCTTTTTGATGTAATCAGTAATACCATCAATAGTTCGCTGGAAATTTTTACCCACACCCCAATAATCGCAATCAGAGTAAAAGCAATAATTTTCAGTGCAAATCATTGATATTATGGGGTTAATGATTAAAGGCCTCCGAAAAAAAATCCCCACAAATATTTAAGTGAGGCATAATGGGGCAGATCGTTGTAAAGGAGAAAATTCTAAAGGACACCTGATTTTATAGCTTTTAGATCTAATATTTTAGGCTTAAAAGTTGGGATTTACTATAATATTTTCGAGATTTAATAAAATAAAATTCATTTACTTGAAAATATGTTATTGAAATACAAATGTGTTATAAACTAAAAAAAATCTGGACATATGACACTCAGAAGAAATAAAAAACAATTACTATCCTATTCATTTACTATCCGATTCAAAATCATCCGAACTATTTAGCAGCAGTGGTGATGTTAAACGTGGCTACGTTTACTAGACTGAGAAATAGAACTGCACACCCGTATGCATAGACATTAAGTTGATTCTTATAACTCTTATAAATAAAATAAGTTGTTGTTTGCATGTTAATTTGATTTATAAAAATCAACAAAATGTCTATGCATATGGCTGTTTCAGTTTACTTTAGTAAAATTGAAAATAGAAAATATTTTTTAATTATTTTAGATCTAATTTTAATCAAAAACCATAAAAATACGGAATGCAACAAAATTAATTAACGCAATGTATTTACTGGATCCATTGCACTTCTATGTTTTGATTGTAAAAGTCAAATGTATTGATTAATATCAGCTTTTGATAGATTACAACAATAAAGCTAAATTTAAAATAATAAATATGTACACAGCTCAACAAGGCAAAAACTTTTGTTTCATATTGTTTATTTAGTGCATTGTACGTAATTCAAATATTTTAAATATACTGCTGGTATCAAAACAAACTGTACAAATTAGTCTTTTATATTTTCAACATTGTTTTACAATTTTGCTTTATCACTTAATCCAACATTTTATATTTTTTAAAAACTATATTTTTTCTTTCTCATTGGGACTGGGTTAATCCAAAAAGTTTAAAGACGAAGAATTGTAATCTTTGCTCTTTGTGGACATAAGCCGAACCATTTAGGAGTTGTCACAATCCGTGTGTGTGGATGAGTGAACGATAAGCAAACGTTGTAAAGTCATGAGGTTGATTTGAAAGCAAGGCAACTGGTTGCCATACGAGATGAAACTGCGAAACGTTTTTTTTTTTTTGAAGTGTTTTTTTCATAGCATTACAACAACCCCAAGCATAAAAAGTCATGGGTTTTCTCACGACAGCCATCAACATCCTTTGGCATGAATGCTCTGTATTTAGTGAAACCAGTGCGGCGTGATCCACAACGAGCTGCTCAAACCGAATGAATCGATCACGTGTGATGGACAATACTCTGAGTAATATATTTGTGATAATTTTTGCACTATAAAGCCGTACATTTCAGAAAAGTGATACATTATTAATTCATGGTCCCCATACAACATTGGGTCTTACCTGCATTGAAATCGATCTTATTAGCAAGACCCCACTTGGAGATTGCTGCAAGGTCACGATTAAGTGCGTCATGTATAATCTGTCTTCCCCCCCCCCCCTCACATAAAACCGACAAAAGGCGTACCCTAAATGACAACCACATTTAGGGTAACGCAATAGATAGGGCTGAAAAATGGTCCAAAAAGATGATTAAGACATTGTAGTTCCAGTAAACCAAAGTTTTACAGTTTCAGTTGGTGCTGACAGTATAAAATTGTGTTTAAATTTGCTTTCCATCTAAAAATTGTCAGGCCGCTAAATATACAAATCCATGCTGTATATAACCTTTTAGTAATGCAAAACTTTAAGAGTGGTATGGCAATGATGTCCTTCTGAATAATAACTGAATTATTTGCTCTGTTGTCATTAAAAATTGTTGTTGATTAAATAAATAAAAGTCATCCCCATATACTCGCACATATTTCTAGCCACTACAGAAGAGATACATTAAAAAAATATATAGTACAACTGTCAATGACGTTATTCATACCATTCCAAAAAAAAAAAAAATATGTATATATACATATATATATATATTTAATGGTACAAATGTGAATTAATTTCATATGTAAATGGGGAGTGATAAAACTAAAAGCATTCATAAAAACACAGCTCTTCTTTTGGCAATTAAAACTTGGCTATCAGCATTAATTTTAACATAATGTAGATAATTTTTATAATATAATTGTATAACAATAAAATGTTGAAAAGCAATAAATAATAAAATGGAAGTAAATTAAAAAAAAAAAAAAAAATCTGCTTAGCTTAAACCAAACAAAGTAATGATGGAATGGTCCAAATTTTATGTCCTTAGATTTTTACAACCTTTTTCTTAAACGACTGCATAGTACAGACAACAAAAATAATATGCACTTAAAATTAAAAAATATATATATATATTAAAACCAGCAACAAATAATTGTCAAAATTCTATGCAAATTAAATACTTTTGGATGATAACAGAAAATTTTACAAAATAAAAAAAAACTAGTTTAAAATTTTAACATATTTTTCTGAGTGTACAAAATATATATTCATTGAAAAAAAAAAACCAGAATCTAACAAATATTTTATTACATTCTCAATTGTTTATTCATTTATTCAAACTGTTATTTTTACGGCCAAATTACATCAAAGTCATCATGTTGCTAAAGTTACAATTTGTCTAGCAATCTTGGATAAACAAAAACTTTTGCTGGGGGGTAAATAATGTGTCAAATGGTACTTTCGTTTAAATATTTCATCTGGTAATCTGCTTAAATACTACAAATACACGTGTTTGTTTATATATTCAAGTACACAACTTTATGTCTGTAAGTATGTACGTGTATGTGTGTAAATGTATTAGTAATATCTATTGTAAAATGATGGCCATATGCCAACATTAAAAGTCAAAGTTAAGTTTGCGAAAATTAAAATTTATCGCTACTTAATTTAATTCATTTGTGCTGCGCTAAGTGTCTGTTGCTGCCAAAATGTCCAAAGATTGATTTTTGTTTAACATTTGATTTGGCTCAGTTTCAGCTGCAACTACATCTTCTTCTATTGTTTGTATTTTGTTGCAGTTATCAAGATGTAAGTACTAATTCATAGGTTGAAAACGATTGCCAATGTCTTAAAGGTTCGAACCATTTATAAGCTAGGTGTGTTGATGTTCACAGACAATTCTTTTTTAAGTTCCAAGTGTTTGTACGTGATTCATTGCCAACTAATTGTTAGAACATGAGAAATCAATTTGAAAGTCGTATATTTTGTCGTTTTTATATAAACGTTGATAGCTTTGTGTACTTGGGGTGGGGTGTACATTTTAACTTGAAGTTATTTTTCATATTACAAGGTTTCGTAGGCGAAATTATTGGCAGCTTAAATAGCTATTATAACAAAAAAAAAAAAAAATGAAAGATAATAAACTTTGTCAGAAATTTTTTAAAACTTTTTTTTTTATCGCAATTGTGTCTGGATTTTTTTTCGTAAGTTATGGCTGTGATAGCATAAAGATTAAAAACTGCTTAAAACAGATATATTATTAATAAACTACTTATAAGGCAAAAGTTAAATTAAAACTCACAAGAAAAGTCATTTGAATGAGATTTAGATATGAAATAAACAAGTAAAATCTCTGGTGTTCAGGAGGAAAAATAAGAGGTACACTTAAAAAAATTTGTAAGTTAAAATAATTAATGGCATTTAATTTTCATTTAAATTAAATGCCATTTGTAATTTATTTTTAAATGTTGATTAATCAACTGATACATCCGTAAGAAACAAATGATATAATCAGTTAAAATAAATGTCAAAATTTTACCTACCAATCCTTAAAAAATAAATGTTTTTTTTCATTTATTTTAAATTATTTCCGTTTTTGTATTTTTTTTTTTTTAATATAGAGCAATTCCATATGAAAGCGATCACCTTTTGGACGACCCCTCTCCGATTTTAAAATAAATAGTCTCAATCGATTGCCCAGCAAAAAATAATGTACCTACATATTTTTTTTTTTTTATAGTGACTGGTTTAGTGGTGGTGTACACCACTGTCATGTGACAAAATTGAAGAATTCTTCATAAGGGACCTCATTGAAAGTTGTTTTAAAAAAAACTACTAAAGCGATCGCAACGAGTGATAGCTCGTTGGAAAGGTATTGAATCAGGCTTTGATTGAAAAATAAAATTTTCGTAATTTTTCTCAGAAATTTACCTTTTTTCCCATGAAAATTAAATTTTCCGATTTTCCACAGAAGCTCCTAAATTTTCCGGCTAATTTTATTTTTTTTGGATTCCTCATAATTTTTGCTTTAAGAATCAGCAATAAAAAAATGGGCCCCGACTCCTTGTTTGGACAGGAGAAGAGCATTTAAGAGACCACCTTGTTCTCATTGTTTTTATATTTTTTATAATTGAATTATTTTTAATTTTTTAACATTATTTTATTATTAAAAATACATTTTAAAAATTATTTTACAGTTAAAAATACATTTGTGAAGAAAAATCAATTTTTTTTAAGAGCCCCAAGTTGAGTGTGTAGTGAATATGGTCTGCCTGCCTTCACAAGATCGGCCATACATCCATGGATAATAGCAGCAGTGGCATGTAATGGCACACCAAACCCGACTGAGGCTACAGGTCATAAAATGTTTTGTAAATTTTTTAAATTACCAGGTAATAAATATTTCGCCTAAAATGACACGTGCAGAAACAAGTCATAAAACACGGATTTTCCATAAATATGGCGAAATATTTATTACCTGGTAATTTAAACAATTTACAAAACATTTTATGACCTGTGGTCGGCTTATTGGCAGTAACCAATTAAGTCCCTCTTTAAAAAACATTTTATGACCAGCAGTTCACGCAAATTTTCCTATTAAAGAAAAGCAAATATCGCTTATTTTTTTTACCTATTTTTTACCAAAAAATAAATATAAATACTTCACACACTCTGAGTCAAATTTCAGTTGAATACTAAACGTGAAAGTGTTAAAGTGTTTTTTTTTTTTGTAAAGTAAAGAGTGAAGCTGTAAAGACAATTTAAAGTAAAATGAATAAATTTTGCTGCAATCCGTTTAACAAGAGTGGACATCGTTCGAAAAAGATAAAAGTATTAAAATTAACTGGTGTTTCGAAGCGATACATGAATGAATTAAATATACAATACGGTGAAGAAGCACAATTCATTTGCCCCAAGTGTAAAATCGATTTGTCTCAACAAGCAAATGCATTGAAACAAATGCAACCACAATCCGAGAGTGAAATGACAATTGAACAAAATGTTTCATCTGATAGTGAGGCAGACATTCCGATGGTCAACATGTCTTTGAGTCCTTTGAATGAGGCTATTACCACTTTAGGTGAAACGCCTATTAGAAAAAGAAAGTTGCGAAGAGAAAAATACAGGAAAGATAAAAAAGGCAAGGTTATGAGTGCAATCGCGACAATATTTGATGAAGGCTCTGATAACGAATGCAGTCAAGCAGATGACGTTGATGACGGCAAACAAATGATTGAGCAGTTGAAAAGAAAATTCAATTTAGCGACCACTTTTCCGGAGAAATATCTCATTTTATCTGTGCTGCCTCAATCATGGTCTATACGCAAGATTTCTGAACAGTTTTAAACATCTTTTTACATCGCGAGAAGAAGCAAAGAATTAGTTCGACAGAAGGGCATATTGGCGACTCCAACCAAGAAATTTGGCTCAAGGACCCTCAGCGAAGCAACGGTGAAATTGATTCAAGATTTTTACTGCAATGATGACAACAGCCGCGCCTGCCCAGGTACACGTGACTATGTTATCACACGTGAAGATGGAGAAAAAGTACACAAGCAGCGCAGATTATTATTATGTAATCTATCCGAAGCATACCATCAGTTCAAAGAGAAATACCCAGCAGAAAAAGTGGGATTTTCTAAGTTTGCCATCCTACGACCAAAAGAATGCGTGCTGGCATTAGACAGGCACGGAACGCATTCAGTCTGCGTTTGCATGTTTCATCAAAACATCAAATTAATGTTCTTTCCATGCAAGAAATTGAAAGTATTTCACGGTGAAATTGAAACATATAGGGACCTCCTGTCGAAGTCGTTGTGCGCATACCCCACGGAAAATTGTCATCTGTCCAAATGCGACAATTGTCCGAAGATTGACGAGCTAGAGCAATATTTGGCGGAAAAGTTTGAACAGCTGTTAATTCAGGAGGTGCATTTCAAACAGTGGATAATTAGCAGCGCCAGATGTTCCCTTGAGACCGTGGTAAAGCAGATTCCGCAATTCATCGAGGAATTCGGATTCAAGTTGAATGAACTGAAGGCGCACCATTTCATATCCGAGATGCAATCGACATTTCTAAAGGAAAGTAAGGAGAAATTAGCCCAAAGTGAATTCATTGTGATAAGCGACTTTGCCGAGAATTACACTTTTCTCGTTCAGGATGAAATTCAGACTTATCACTGGGCAAACGACCAGTGCACGGGGCATCCTTTTTGCATTTATTTCAAAAACGAAGATAACGAACTACAGACCGTAAGCCTTGTTGTTGTCGCGGAGAGTTTAGCTCATAATTATGTGTCCGTTTATTTATTTCAAATGAAACTGTTTGAATTCTTAAGATCAAAATTCGATGCAATCGACAAAGTAACGTTTTTCTCAGACGGCGCGGCTTCTCAGTACAAGAATAAAAAAAATTTTTACAATCTTTGCATAATTGAAGAAGAACAAAACTGCAAGGTCGAGTGGCACTTTTTTGCGACGTCCCACGGTAAGGGCCCATGCGATGCGTTAGGGGGAACCCTAAACGCATGGCGACTAAGGCAAGTTTGCAAAGGCCATATACTGACCAGATCTTAAATGTACAACATTTGTTTTCGTGGATTCAAAGCAAGGAAATTGCCATTAACACAGTTTTATGCACTCAAAAAGAACACGATGCCATGGAGCGACAACTTCAAAACAGATATAATAATGTCAAAACTATAACTGGAACGCAAAAGTTTCATTGCTTCATACCAAATATTTGTGATATGTCAATTAATGTAAAGCGGTACTCTTCGTCTGCCGACGTGCTAAATTTAAAGTTACTTAAATTTTATAATGATGCCAAGACAATTGAAATTTTTAATAAATATTGTAATTAAGTATAAGCAGCAAAATAAGAAAGATTTTTTCTTCATAAATGTATTTTTAACTGTAAAATAATTTTTAAAATGTATTTTTAATAATAAAATAATATAATGTTAAATAATTAAAAATAATTCAATTATAAAAAATATAAAAACAATGAGAACTCTTAAATGCTCTTCTCCTGTCCAAACAAGGAGTCGGAGCCCATTTTTTTATTGCTGATTCTTAAAGCAAAAATTATGAGAAATTCAAAAAAAAATAAAATTAGCCGGAAAATTTAGGAGCTTCTGTGGAAAATCGGAAAATTTAATTTTCATGGGAAAATTAAATTTTCATGGGAAAAAAGGTAAATTTCTGAGAAAAATTACGAAAATTTTATTTTTCAATCAAAGCCTGATTCAATACCTTTCCAACGAGCTATCACTCGTTGTGATCGCTTTAGTAGTTTTTTTTTAAAACAACTTTCAATGAGGTCCCTTATGAAGAATTCTTAAATTTTGTCACATGACAGTGGTGTACACCACCACTAAACCAGTCACTATAAAACAAAAAAATATGTAGGTACATTATTTTTTGCTGGGCAATCGATTGAGACTATTTATTTTAAAATCGGAGAGGGGTCGTCCAAAAATTTGACAATTTTGATCGTTTTCATATGGAATTGCTCTATACTCGTGCAATATAAAATGTCGATCTTGTTTACTACGCTCTATGCGGCAGGCAACGTTGACACCTATAGTTCCGGCCGTGCTTAAGGAGAAATGGGATGGAGATCTTGTTACCTACCGAAAGAGGAGAACCATTTCACAATATATTAAAATTAGGTAGCTTCTGTATTGAAATCAATTACCCAAAGAAAAGTAGATATTAGAATAAAAGAAATAACATGAAAGAGATGTAACCAATGGAATGGAAGAGGATCTTGGTGTAATTTTCCTCTTCAGTCTTTACAGCCCAATTCTTCCTAATTCTAACCGTCTAAATGTTTCGTGGAATGTTTAAATAACGAAATTTAGCAAACCATAATAACTAACATATATGTATTAATATTTATTATTAACTTATTCGTAAAATTTCACTACATTAAAAATTATATTGGTTTGTATGTATTTTGTACATATAAGGAAAACTTTACATTGAAGTTGTAATAAAAAAAATATTAATATTAATAGGAGATGTTATAAAGATTATAATATGAATCAGTTAGGTTTTTTTTTTTTTTTTTATATTTAAATTTATTTATCAAAAAATTCATTACAATTAAGTGCTTCAGCACCTAATAGGCATTGTTGAAGCAAGTTGGCAAAATTTCTTCTTACAATTAGTTAATATAATTAAATAAAATTAAAAAAAAAAATAAATAAATAATAGTAAAATAAATATCCAATGAAACGAAAAATTATAACTCAATTTTTACATCAGAAGTTGTTCTAATTGTTGCAATAAATAATTTTTTAAGTTTGTTTTAAAAGTTGAAATTCTGTTTAAGGTTTTTAAATGTTCAGGCAAATTATTAAATTCACGACTACCCATGTACTCTATCCTTTGTTTGGTCGTTTCAAGTCTACACCTAGCAACTGCTAAGCTGCCATTATTCCTTGAATTAAAAGAATGCTGATTTCTCGAAATAAATAAAGTGTGATGTCCAATATTGTGCAAGCACTTAAAAACATATATTAATAGTTGCATTTTGAAAATGCCATAAATTGGTAACATTGTTTTAAATATATCCTTATAAATTGATATTGTTGAATGTGTTATGGGAACGCTGGATACAACTGCTCTGTTTTGTAAACGTTGTAAAGACTTTAATTCAGAACTATTTTTATATCCATACAAAAGAGCCAAGTAATTAAAATGGCTTTGGATTAACGAAGTATAAATTAAAAATTTTGTATTTCTATCAAATTTGTTTTTAAATTTGTATAAGAAACCAACTGCTTGGGCTGCTTTCGTCTTTAGACATTGAATGTGTATGTTCCAAGAAAGATTGTTCTGCAAATGTAAACCTAAATACTTAATAGATGTTTCTTCCTGAATTTCTTTACCATCTACAATTATACTGAAGTTGTCATATCTATGACAATAAGGTTTAAATCTCAATAAACAAGTTTTACGTGCATTTAAAAACAGTTTGTTTATTCTCAAAAATTCAGATATTAATGCTGCATCACGTTCCATGTAAGCTTTGACAACAGTTTCATGCTTATATGTGTATAATAAACAAATATCATCTGCATATAAAAAAAGTTTTCCAGAGAGATCAAGATTTTTTATGTCATTTATATATATGGTAAACAACAATGGCCCCAGTACACTGCCTTGTGGAACACCATGTTCAACCACACCATAATTACTCTTTTGTGTGTTAACTTGAACAAACTGCTTACGGTTTGAAAGGTAACTTTTCAAAAGAAATAATTCTTTTCCACAAATTCCATAATATCTTAACTTTCGTATCAAAATTTTATGATCAACAAGATCAAAAGCTTTAGTTAAATCAAAAAATATACCTGCTACTCCACTATGTCTTTTATCCAATCCTTTGCATATAAAATTAACAACATTAACAACTGCTTCCACTGTGCCACATCCTTTCCTAAAACCGTACTGAAAATCATTAAATAAGTTATTGTTACTCATATAAGAGGCAATCTGATTATGTAAGATTCTTTCAAACACATTGTCAATGATGGGCAAAACAGCAATCGGTCTAAACATATCGGTTGTACAGGCATTTTTTCCCTTTGGAATTGGTACAATTTTATGAATTTTCAAAATTTCAGGATATATGCATCTATCAATCATATTATTAAAGATATTTACCAAATAAGGGGTAAAATCACTTTTGTTATTTAAGATAACTTTTGGCAAAATATTGTCATGACCACCACTTTTATTAGGTGCTAAATTTGAAATAATAATCTGAACCTCATCATATGTTGTACAGCTTAAATGAAATGTATCATCATATTGTATTAACGTTCTTAAGGAATTACAAGAATCGTTTGGAAATTCATTAATTTGAAACCTTAAGTCTTTAATTGATTGAAGAAAGTATCTGTTTAATATCTCAGCTTTTTGAAAATCATTTTCAATCATTTCACCATTATCATCTTTTAAATTAATAGTTCTGGAACAGATTCTTCCCAATGTTTCGTTCAAAAACTTCCAGCATTTCTTCGGATCGTGTTGAATTCCATACAATTTGTCTTTATAGAAATTATTCATAGACTCCCTGTTGGCTTTTTTAATTACATTGCTAATTCTCTTCAACTGTGCTTCTATTTCTATATTACCACGGTTATTTCTTCGCTTTTTTAAAAGATATTGTTTGAACGATATCAATTTCTGCAAGTTTAAATTTATCCATGGAGTTATATCTTTTTTATTAATTTTCTTTTGACTTTTTATTAATGTAGCATTTTTGACAGCATTACTTACACATGATATTAACATGTTTGTATCAGCAGAGGGATCACCAGTTTGACACACCATTGGTAGATTGTTTCTAATATTATCTTTTACTCGATTGTAATCACATATCAATCGAATATTCTCAGTTAAATCATGTTTTTTAATTCCAATTCTAATTCGGCACGAAATAATGTTATGGTCTGATAACCCACATTCTACGGATTAGTTAATTTATATTTTTTTTCTATTTAAACATATATTTATGTTTTTATATTTATATATTTTGTAATATATAAAAATCGTAGAAACGTATTAGAATTGAAACAGTAATAATAAAATTATTAGTTAAAAAAAAAACTTCTAAACAAAATTTAAAGATAATTATTTAAATTAAACGCGAAATTAGGTTTCTTATTCTAATATTTTCCTTTCAGTAAAATATATTATATATCAGAATTTGAGTAAAACGAGCACTATTTAGTATCAACGCAAACAAAACTAATAGTAAAGTAACAACTCACCAGTTAAACTCCTTCGTTGACGCCAGGCCTGTAGTCAATTGAAGTGGTGCTCACCGTAAAAATTATCGCTCAAATTTCGATTTCTCGGATAGTGAAATATTTATGATACATATAGGCTTGTGAAAATATGATTGTGTTAATGAGAATGTGTATAAATTAAATAAAAAAAAAAAACTAAAACTGCAACGCCTTAGAACTTGTTGAAAAGAATCCAGAATTATACAGCGCAATGGAAATTGCATAGATAATATTCACAGTCCAAATGTTTACTCGAAAATGTTTATCACCTCGAAAATGTTTACGTTTTCGAAACAGAGCAGTTTCCAATTATTCTGATCGATAACCACTAATCGATTTTCAAAGGAAACCGATTCTTTCAATACCACGATCAAGTTTGCGGCCGAGATAATTAATGTTCTGTAGTTTGAATTTAAATGAAATTTATTTTCGTCGTTTCTCTTTTTTCAAATATTGGCTTCAGGTGTTCACGATCCATATATTTGTGGTTTGATTGTTGAATAAACAAATAGATTATCGTTGTTTTGTTATAAAGGAAAATCAGAATTACAGGATTTAATTATATTTACGGCATTATCCCTCCTTCAAGGTTTGTTAGCGGATGTTAATATAATGAGGATAATGATGTTTTGTTGTTCTGCAAACCAGGCAATGAAACGAAGTTGTATATTTTCTTTTGTTTTTCACTCACGCACAGATAAAATTCTTTATTTCGTGGTTACTTCAAAACGTTTTCTTTTAAAGATGTTTTTCTGTTTGTTCAATATTTTGTTCTCTTCTCAACAATCTCAAAATTTTGAATCAATCTTTTCCTTTTCAAAAATCAAATATTTTTTTTTTTTGACAATCATTTCTCTATGCTACTTTTTTTTTCAAAAAAAAATTTACAAAAATTTTCAAACTCATAATTTCAAAGTGAATACAGTCTACACAAATATTCTAGGAGCAGCACTCACAATGTATGTATGCATATGAAACTATAAAAACTTTTTGTGTTAATGTGTTTTTGTATGTATGTGTGTTTATAAAGTTTTTGTAATTTGTATTGAAAAATTTTTTAATAAAAAATCAAATTGAAATTTTTTGAATATTTTTTTGAAACAGACAGAAAACAAAATTTAAATTTGTAATAACTGTTACGGACACAAATAAACCACAAGTTTCCGTTTTGTGGGTAAATTTTTATTAAATTTCAAACAAATGAAAAAAATAAATGAAACTGAAAAAAATCGGTAAATGATAGTAAATTATTTCGAATAAATGTATAAAAAAGTTAATATAGATATTTCTTTGAAAAATAAATGTATGATCCTTTATTTTTAAATGGAACGAAAAACTTATTTATTAAACTACAAACAGTTAACTACATAATATTCTGAGAGTGGTAGTAAATTTAAAATTTTCATAGTTTATTACAGCTGACATCATATGATAAAGTAAATTTTGCATGTTTCTCATGGAAAGCAACAAAAAAATTGCTCTAATAGAAGCCCGTTAAGATGCGAACATTCACAAATACCGGAAAAAAAATCATTGGTGTCTACCTGACCGGGCGTGTGATAAACATTACCATATAACATAGAACTGCAAAAACTATACATAGTTTTGCCACATCAAACAACCAAAAGTACCAATCTAGGGTAACGATAAAGTATCTTAAAAATAATTTTATTCTACAAATGTCCCTAAATTAATATTAAATGTAGTTGAACGACAGAAAAAAGTATAAAATGTACTTTTAGGCTCAAAAAAAACACCATGAAATTTTGTGTGGGTGAGATGGTACATCATGAGGCTGGTGATTACCTGATAGCTCGGGTCGAAAATGTGGCGCTCCCTCTAGTACTGGTCTTCAGAATTTTTTTAATATTCTCTTATATTCTCTTTAATATTCTCTTAAATATTCTCAATATATGTAATATTGATTACTAAAGTTTATTTTATAGTAACATTTTTCTATGATCTCAAATCTGCTAAATTCTTAAACATAATTTTTCATATTTCTTAACACTACGACAATTTGTGAATAATAATACCTGAAATAGAATAAAAATCAATAATATAAAAAGGAGATTTCTAAAATTTCCCTAAATTCACTTTGACATTATGACAGGCAAAGAATTCCAATTTCATAAAATTAACTGAGAAACATGGTTGTTGCAATACAAAAAATAAAATTATTTAAAAGTCGAAAACTCTTAAGAAGTGCGCTAGAGATTTAGAAAATTTGGCTAAATTCGAGTTGAGCATATTGGAATTAAATACAAAACCAGTAAAAGATAAAAGTCAAGCATGCCGAACATATGATATCCCACAGAAAGTGTTATTTTGGTGAAAATTATAAAAGCAATTCAAGTTTATCTTTTTTTAAACAAGGCGGAAAATATGGAAATAAAATTTATTTAAGCAAATATTAATTTAAAGAAAAATTAATTTGTGTAAATATAGCACCACATCTAAATGTGGTCCTATTTTCAGATATTACCTGGCAAAGGGTAACCTTATGTATCACTATTTATTTGAATGGTATAAAATAATTCATATCTGATATTAATATTTATATATTACAACATATTTAGATGATTTAAAATAATGTGTTTCTGACATTGTCCTATGTACTACATAAAGATGGCGTAACAAGTGACAATATTTTTTGTTTATTTTTTAGTGGGGAAAAATACTTTCCAAGTCAAAGAATGGATTGATAAACATGGATAAAAGGTGATATTTCGAATCTAAGCGTGGTCGTACGTTACCGAGGAAAACGTAAGAAAAGTGCATCAGATTATATTGAAGGATTAAAAAAAATAAAAGTGAGTGAGATTGCTTACATCATAAATATATCAAGAGAGCGAGTTCCAGATGTATTACATCATCATTTAAATAATAAAATGGTTGCCGCATTTTTAAAAGCTGAACAAAACCTGAAACGTGTTCATGATTCAAAATATGTTTTGGAGATCTTTGAAGTGAATTCAACAGAATTTTTATGTCGATTCATAATAATGGATGAGATGTGGATTCAGTATTATATACCGAAGTCCATTAGACAACCTGGGGAGTGGTTACAAGAGTGAAAAAGCCAACGAAAAAGGCCAGACGTATTAAAATATAAAAAAAATGATATAAATCCAAAAAAAATACGTATGGTCATTAAATTATTAATGCAGCCATCTTGACAAAACGAATGATGCAGAAGTTTGGGGGCTACTTTCATGTGTAATTCTCAGAATTGAGTCCCAAATCAATGATCTGAAAAATGTTGTACTTTGTTATTATATAGATTAAGAAAAACCATCCCCTCTTAAATAAGAAAAAACCATTTACCATCATGACAATGCATCGACGCATTTATCTGATTTGGCTTCAGAAAAATTTAAGTATTTGGATTACGAATCGCTTCCACACCCCTCTCCCCTTGTATTCTCCAGGTCTGGCCCCAAGCGATTATTGGAACAAATACAAAACTTGAAAATATTGCTCCAGGGAAAGAGATTTTGCACAAATGAAGAAAACATATATTTATGTATATTCAAGTAGAAGGCGGCAGGAGCGATGTCTCCAGAATATGGCATGTGGGGTAGGCCTTCCGTTTCAGCACTTCCAAGTAGGTCTTGACCGGTCTTTTAACATGTGGGCGAGCCCTTTTATGCTAAAAAATAACTTTATTGTGCCTTTTTTCGTATTCCGGGCGATTTTGCTTCAGTGCGCGGCTCAATCACATGAGTTGAGTCCGATGGGGTCCTCCCAATAGTTTCATTCGGTTTAAGCAACTCTTTGTAAATCACACCGCCCTGATCCAACTCAAGTACAGAGCATAAGCTTCATGCTATGGATATTATATTTTGTGAAGGATCTCAATGTCCGGGAAAAATTCAATTATTTTTGCGCTTGGAGTTGTCGTAATGAATCCACTTTTCCAGTCACCAATCATAATGCGATACAAAAACACTTAATTTTTGTCGTTTGATGATCTATGCGCCAAAATACAATTGTCTTTCGACGTCGCGCGGCTTAAGCTCGTATGGCTTCCAGTTACCTTGCTTTTGAAATAATCCCTTGACTTTTAGGCGATTGTTGACTGTCGACTCATCCACTTCCAATGATTCCGATAACTTCTGAAGCGTTTGGCATTCGTCCACATATAGTAATAAATCCCATCCTTAGTCCTCAAACTTTTTGGATTTGACCTTTCCGTTCCTTGTATTCGAGCTCAATATCACCAATTTTAAAAACACTTTATCTGGTACGAAATTCGACATGTTGTTTACTTTTTAACCAAATACAAAAGCTATCAAAGGCGCTCATTCACAACAGGTTTTAGTGGCATGACATTGGAATATTAGTTATGAACTAGTGGTGGCCTCTTGTGTAAAACGCTCATTGTTAATTCACTGTTCTAATAACTAATTAGGGATTCGAATAATGAGGTTTTGGTACTGTATTACATAACTGCTTGTAATGAGAAAATATACATGACTTATTTTACTCTTTAGAAATATGTTTTTATTTTAGCCCTTTTTGATAGCCAGTGATTTCAATATTACATATAACTACTTCTTTAAGTACCTTCTTGGTAAGAACTTATTTATGTCTATACTTGTAAGCATTGGGTAAGAGTTTACCTCCAATGATACCCCTATTTAAAATAAATGCCAAATTGTAAGCACTTACACTTTTTGTTTTCCTGGTACATTTCCTATATCTGGTTGTAGCAAATTTTGCTGGGAATTATTTTATTTCCAACTCCAGTTTGATGAAATTATAAGTTCATATTTGCATTACAAGAGTAAATGATGTAAATTAAGAGATAGGTGCGTACAACTTTTTTTTTTTATTTCTCATTATATGTTATGATAATAATATGTATTGAATTTCACTATAAATATTTAATAAAAACCTTAATTATGTTGCAACATCAATTTATATAGGCTTCAATAACAAAACAAATGTCATAAATTAACACCGCATAACTGACAATGAAATTACTACTTGAGATAAGGAGTTCAAATGACTTCAGTATGATGAAGATGCAGATTGGCATGCTTAACTCAAGTTGGAATTAAACTGACAGTTACAACCTCTCAACTTAGGAAAACTTAACATTGCTTAGCCAGAGGTAAAAATTTCAAGTAGTTTGATAATTTGCGATTAAAAATTTAAAATCTATAATAGTGTTACTTGTTGAAAACTTCATTAACTTATTTATTTATCCAAAGAACAAAATTTTTCAAATTATTGTGATTTTTTAACTGATATAATTTTTTTTGTATGTTCATCATCATCATACCAGATTTGAACGTAAAACGTATTAGTTCATACATTTACGGCCAAGAAATGGTGGTGCAAGCATTGAGAATCGGAAATAATTAATTAAGGTGTCCTCCCATTGTATATTATGGGACGCCCTAACAAATGTGTATATTGTAATTAATAATAACAATAATTCAAATGCAAAATTGCTGACATATTCTACCACATTGCTGACATAACATTGAGCCGCATTTGCCATCTATATTCGCTTTATTTTTATTTATCTTCAAATTTAAATATTTATATAAATATTTATTTATATGTAGATTTGTTCTACTATTTATAATATTGACTTTTGACATAAAACAATGATCAAATAACATGCGGTTAATTATAAACTTCCAATGAATTTTGTTGAATAGTTAGTATACACTTATAATATTATTTGGTTAGAAACAATATAAAATACATATGAAATTAATTAAAACAAACTTGAAAAGAGGAATAGATATTTTAAGTTATTTATTTTCAAACATTCCACTATAGGAAATAATTCAATCACTGAGTTTTGACGGTGTATTGAATTTGAGCGTAGACCTAACTTAAAGCATACCACTCAACTCGATTTAGGGATGTCCTACCAACTCTTCATCCATATAAAATGAACGAACCTTGTAATCGCAATTGGATGAAATTTGGAACATAACTTATTTTCCGGGGATAAAAAATATTGAAAATTGGTAAAATCGGTCCATCAGTACCCATGGAAATGCCCCATCTGAACTGGAATGTATTGTGCTAAATGTAGCTCAGCCAAAAGTTTGTAAAATCATAAATATTGTATGGCTCTTTCTTTAATACAATTTTTCTTTCTTTAATACAAAATTTATGAATTAATCGCAGCAATTCGGAAAGTTGACTGATAGATTAATTCTAGGGCAACAGATCCGGCTAGAAAGCCAGAAGTCCACGAAAATCTTTTTGCAGGTATTTACGTGACATATAAATTTAAAAACCAAAACATTTGACCCTATACAAACCAGAGCCACAGTACGCTTCGATATTATCGTTCTCCTAATACTCTATTATGGCTCTATGTATGGTGGACGGCAACTATCAAGTAGGTAGTTGTTGAGCACCTGTACAGGGTTCAACATTTGGCTGGTATTACTGGTGCGACAAAGCTCTCAATGCTTTGATTAATATTATTCTTATTGATTTATGTGTGAAGGCGGTTTCTGCTACAAGTGCGGCTCGACCTGCAGCTAAATATAGAATCTGACTGCTCTATATCTAGGATTATCTTCGATACACCTTTTCGGGTCAGCTTTCCTTCTAAATAGGACTGTGATAGGAGGCAGTCGACAGCTGGATTTGGTACCGACGGTTCAAAGATGGTAGGCTCTGCGCTATTTTCTGGTGATTACGACATACTTGGTGGACCAAAAATATTCACCCATTTTTTATATTTTCTAATGTTTATTTGAACCCTTAAATCGTCATCTTAATTTTTAAAGATAGATGAGATCACATGGGCTCTTTTTATCATATTTTCAATTGTTATGGGGAGAACTACGCGCGAAAGATATGGCACTCTTTTCGGATAATCTCTTTGAGAACTTCTGGAGTATTTGAATCGTTCACATATAGCCATGACTTGAAAAAACCTTAAAGAAAAATGTCAGTAGCGGTTAAATGGAGTGTCTTGCTGGCCACTGAAAATTGTCAAACTATCCTATTGGAAATACATGTCCTTCAGTCCCAATTCATAAATTTGCGGTAGAAAAAAAAACATTAGTATCGTATCTCCAAAAGTCACAGTAACCCAGCTACTCACGGCGTCCTACAGAAATAAGGCCCTATGACACCTCAGGAGAATATAACGCGCCATCCAGTGACATTGAGAGAATTTAATGGCACCTCGTGAGGCTAACGGGACTTAACTTTGATCAACCAGAGGTAGTCCCAAAACACTTGCTCATAGGCAGACACGGCAACAGAATCGTGCAGTGTCTTAGCTGTTGCTGTTTAATCGTAGATGAGGAGATATTAGGTCATCTTCTAAATGACTGCCCCTCACTGCAGGATATCCCACATTGAACTATTGGTACAGTATATGGACGACGTAATATGGGACGTCTGTTTGCGTGATCTTATCCATTAAATAAATCTTTCGGGTTTGGTTTATTTATCCATATATTAGCTCCCTGTGGGTGGTGTCGTATTTAATAACTGAGTCGCTTTTGAACTCTAATTGATACTTATGATAGGTTGAGCTGCCATTTGAACCATGAACCCCATCGTACTATAGTCTAGGGTATCATATATACTTGGCATGTCGGATTATATCTTTCTAGCTTATAAGATATTAAAATAAGATGTTTAATATTTTAAAATATATTTATTTGACTCAAAAGATAATTTAGTTAAAATAAACGATTTAAATATTTTATTAAAATTTCTGATATCAGAGGCTTTTAATTAATAGTTGACTACTGTTCGCAACTTTCCCCCTAAAACAGACTTTCAAAATTGTCCCAAAGCGTATTGTTTAAATAGTCGGTAACGGCAGTAAAATAACGAAAAAAAAAAAACCTTTTACATGTTAATTAAACTTTAATCGGTAACAAAAATATATTGTGAGTGTATCTATCAGATCAAATGTTATGATTTATATGACCTTATTAAAAACTAAAATTAATGCAATTGATTCGAAATTTTTCCCTTAAGCTACATACATACAGGTTGGTTGAAAAGTTCCTGCGCTCGAAATGAAATAATACTGTTTTTGATACGAAATATATTTTTTTATTCAATATAATCTCCTAGAAGCGCAATACACTTGTTCCAATGATCTTCCAATCATTTAATCCCATCCTTATAATGGTTTTCCGGGAGCTCTGCAAAATAACCGTCTACGGCTGCTATGGCCTCTTCATTCGACGAAAAATGCTTTCCACGAAGGAATTGTTTGAGATTTCTGAAGAGATAGTAGTTACTGGGAGCCAAATCTGGTGAATACGGTGGATGTTCAAGCAATTCTAACTTTAATTCTTTGAATTTAGCCATCGTCAAAACACTTTTGTGAGCAGGTGCATTGTCTTGATGAAAAATGATTTTTTTTCTTCTTTAAACCAGATCTTTTCTCACGAATTTTTTCATCCAGCTGATCCAAAAGGCTGCAATAATATTCAGAGTTGATTGTTTTACCTTTCTGAAGATAATCAATCAACAAAATTCCTTTTGCATCCCAAAAAACTGATTCCATAACCTTCCAAGTCTCATCCATAGTTATAAAATGACGCAAAAAGTCGCTTTTATTCGGCTTAAAACGCTCCAAATTACGCTGAGAAATTTGTTTTCGATCCAGTTTTTGTTGAATTTTTAATGTGTGCGGCACTAACTTTCCAAACAGTTTTTTCATACGTAATTCTTCATGTAAAATATGTAGTACTCGTTCGTCTGAGATGCCTATGGCATTAGCAATTTCATGCTTAGTCAAACTTGGATCTTCACTAACCATATTATGTACCTGCTGTGGTTGCAGTTTTTGGTCATCCTTCGCGTGGATCGTTTTTAAGGCTGGTACGACCACGTTTAAATTCACCAACCCAAAATTGAAGGGTGCGTTTTGAAGGTGAGGACTCCTTATACACTTCTAACAATTGTTCATAAATTTCCTTTGCTTTTAAACCCTTCAAAACAAGGAATCTAATGACTGCACGATATTAAATTTTTTCCATATTAAAAAAAATCTATGACACGTCAACTTCAAATGGCTTGTAAACAAAGAAAGAATTGACAGAATGATTTGCAACTTTGCATGTGTTCTCAGGACAGTTATACCAACTTAAAAAAAAAAAAGTTTGGAGCTAGCAGTGCCATCTCTTGGTGAGCGCAGGAACTTTTCAACCAACCTGTATTTTGTAAAAAAAAAACAAAATTTATGAAATTTAATATGGTGGAGTTTATTGAAAGAGCCATTTAAAAATAAATGAGTGGTAGGTTTTTTAAAACAAGCTATTACCAAGTTTGTGTTTTAACAAAAAAATATAGTAATCTATACCGATTGGTCCAATTTAACCTTAGTGCAATTGGGTTATAGAGGAGAAGAAAATAAAAGATATGTTTTTAAATGATAAGTTTTGTTCGGCTTTAGGTCATAATTTTTTTAATAATAAAACCACAAAGATTTTGTTATTTAAATATTTTTATTTTTATTTTCCGATATTTCGATTATCTTCGATAATCATCTTCTGGGATCTAATAACAAGAAAAACATAATTAACAATTTTTACAAAACACATAAAGAAAAATTAACAGTTTTTTCTTCTAATAGTTACTTTAAAAACGTATCTATATTTCTCTCATTGAGTTGAGAACTTCACTTTTTCGCGAGCTTTTGACAACTAATTTTGTATATGTTTTTTTAGACATTCTATGTGGGGGCTAAAGAGGTTTTTTTGGTCAATGATTTTAAAAGGTTTAAAAGGTGACTTAGTAGTCTGCCTCTTTTATTTTCCTAACCCTATGGTCGAATGATTCAACAGACGACAATATTCAGTTTCAAGTTACAAAAAGTAAACAAAACTTTAAAATTGTACAATAGTAAAGGTAATAAAAATTTCAAGTAATCTAACATACTAAAAATTTGGTTAGGTCAGCTAACTTATCAAAAAGATAGCTCAATTTAACATTATCCAAAGTTATTTTAATGAAAATTTTGCCTTGGGTTAAGGTAGAAAAGCTGGTCTTTAACATTCAACTTTGTAGAAAATATCTTAATTGAGCGTACTTTTAGCATATCGTAGATAAGTTAGCTGAACTTAGAAGTTGAGTTTTTTTCAATTACTCTGTTTTGCTGCTACATGTGCTACAAATTCCCATACAAAATTTACTGATGTTGATATTCAAGTTTTCAATCAGATTGTTTACAAAAATGTTATAAGTGCTGCCAACTTTTAATTTTTTTTTTTTTTTTTGTATAAAAAATTTTTTTATTGTAAATTGCATTTCTCAGTAAAACTTAAATTTAATACACAAAATTTTTATAACACTGTGTTTAACAGGTCTGGGCGATCTCAATTACATTTGGCAATTATTCATTTGTGTAATTTGTTCATAATAATTATAATGATTACAATATACATGTAAATAATTGCCAAATGAAATTGAGATCGCCAAGGTGTGATTTTTAAGCCATTGGATCCAAGATAAAATTTAAAAAAAAACATGGCAAGAAAGATAAAAAATTTAAATAATTTTAATAATGTATCAATGATTTTTATTATTTATAAAAAAAATTCTCTCAAAAAAATAACCACAACCATTTGGTTGTGCCCAATTTAAAACGTTTCACCTCGAGAGCAGAAAAAATCCCAAAAGGTTAAAAAAACCCCAAGTCTGGCAAGCTTTTATGTAAGATGAAGAGGGGCGTTAAATGATTTGGTTTTATAACGTGCATATTTATTTTATGGCTTTTATATTAAGCCAAATGATATATTAAATATTACATACATACATACATAAATTTACCTGCTACTTAAACTTTATCATCTTAATATATGAATTTTTTTCATATTAAATATATTTTCTGGTTTGGCACACTCTCTTCGAATATTATACAACATTTTCAAATACCTTAGAATACTATTTTATATATTAATTCTCAATGATTTATTAAACTTGATAATGTTTACTTAATTCAAATTCTTTTATTTTTTCTGTAAAGAAAATACTGCGAAGAGCATAAGAAAATCGGTTTCTTGTCTTTACAAATTTTTTACTACAAATTTCTTTCTTACAGAGCAAAAAAATTAACTGACTGTGTCATGCTGCACATAAATAACATATTTTGGAATTTTGAAAATCGCAAGGAGTATTGCAGACAATAATATTGAAATCATTAAAGTTACTTCTTTGCGTTGGAGTAGAGCCATTCACGGATTCGTTGAAAACAAGGAGATTGTTCCAGATATTTCCAAAGCATTCGACCGTGTATGGTACGGCGCACTTTTATCGAAATTAATTGCTTTTGGTGTCGGTAATGATTTCTCTCGATTAATTTCGAGCTTCCTCAGAGATCGCTCTATACGTGTTGTAATAGACGGGACCTCATCCTACGAGTTTCAATGAAATTCAGGGTTACCACAAGGTTCCGTTCTTTCTCCTTCTCTCTTTCTTGTCTTTCTTTTGTCCGAAATAATCGTTTGTCCAGTAGAGACAATCCCTTTGTGGTCGATTGTCCAGTGAACCGTCCGTTTATAAGTCGGACTAGTTGTATGTGGAATAAACTCCCCGCAGTTTATTTCCCTGACAACTATAATATAGAAAAATTCAAGTCTAATATTCAAAAACACTACACCCTCTTTCCTCCTACTCATAACCTATTTTCCTGACATCAGCACAATGCACTGCATTCATCAAAGGGGGCAACCCCTATGAAAAACCCCTTGTAAACTAAAATAAATTTTGATAACTTTTAAGCTGCATAAAGAAAATAATTTAGGATTAATTTTAAAAATTTTTTGGATTATAGAAAATGCAGCTGATGAAATTTTAAGACTGTTTAACATTAAAGCTAAACCTATTTAAAAAAGAAGAATATGTCAGATAATTTGGTCATGGGTCATCAAGTGTAAAGCTTTCCAATTTGCTACAATACAATCCGAACAATAATTTAAAAAAAAAAGTAAGCTCTAATGCTCCCAGTAACAATCTCCACCAAAATTTAGCATCATTTTGCTTCTAGTTCCAGTAACAAAAAAATTATAGTTTTTCCTCTCAACAAAATTTCACTCGAAAATTTAATTGCCTTATATAATAATTTAAATTGTAAAAATAAATATATATTTTTTTTATAAGAAAGACACTGTCACAATAAAGCGAAAGTGTATTTTTTTAGTAGAAAATTAATACTAGTGTACATTAAATTTTTATGAAGACAAATTGTACTAAATTTTCACGTGGAATTTATTATCATGAAAAATATTTTTTTATATGAAGTATAACAGTTTTTTTTTTCAAATAAAATACGAACAACTTTCAATATTTTAAAACAATAATAATGTCTTTATGTTGCGTGTCACATCGAATCCTTGTAAACTGTTTTGTATTAAATGTGTCATAATGTTGTAGTGATATGGCTTCAATCGACATGATCGGGGTTTTCGGTTTTGGGATTATGTGTGAAAATGCTTTGCACACACAGAACAAAATTTGATCAATTTTCAACTGAAATTCGGTTTCTTTAACGGAAATCGGTTGTTACAACTGTATATTCGTTTCTTCAAAAAAATTCGATTAACAGAACTAAATTTTGGTTGTAACACCCAAAATAGTTAACAATACTATTTCAATTTGGTTGTACTAACCAAATTTTTAGGTTGCCGTAACTAAGATACACTTTTCAATTCGGTTGGCAATTAATTTTTCTGTGTGGACATAACTCCGACACTAGAAGTTGGGACTATGACCGAAGAATTTTCGGTTATAAAAAATAGAATAATTCGGATATGTATCCCAGAATTACGGTTATAATCCCCATAATATTTTCCAATGTTTTGTGCTTAATAAATACTTTGCCAAATAAAGGTTTAATGGTTGGCCGCACTTAAGGATTTTCTCCTCTGGGATATGTCCTATTCTGGCTTCGGTAATAAACGGTTTTTTGTGTAGCCTGTACCTTGTTCCTGTATTTCTCGCCTCGATGTATTTTTCACAAAACAACATGTATAATGAAAATTTGTTCAGGTTTAAAAATAAATAATAAACTAAAGAAGATATTTATGCACAGTAGTCATGTCATTTCTCTATTTAATAAGGTAGTTTACAAAGAAGAAGATCTTAAAAATTTTCACTAAAAATGCAATCAACTTTATAATCCACTAAGTTACCCTGCAGAAAGAAGGGTAACCATGCATTTTATGAAGCGAAAACTTCTTGCATTATATACAAGAACAACTGACACATCAGTTGAAACAAATCATTAATCAGCTAAAAATAATTGTTAAATTTGTACCTACCAATTCCGTAAAAATAAATGATTATTTATTTATTTGAAATTATTTCTGTTTTTTGTTTTCATTTTAATCTGCAAAATGTAGACTCACACATTCTATAAACATATGTTGTATAAAAGGCCTTATGTGTGTGTTTATGAAGTACTTGTTATTCGAATTGAAATAATTTTTTACATAAACAAACAAAATTGAAATATTTTACATATTTTTTTTTAATTTTTTATTAATTTACAAACAAATAAAAAACAATAAATGAAACTGCAAAAAATGGGTAAACGATAGTAAATAATTTTTAAAGTATTGTCGTATTAAACACAGAATTGTTAAAATTTTATTTTAAAATATACAAGAATAGATGATATGACAACACAAAATGTGTCCGTATATTTAGTGTGCTATTTTTAACTAAGTGTATGTTACAATGACAAAACCCAACAGACATTCATCGCTTAAGTGAAATAAAAGTTTTAAAGAATCTTATTTTTATACACAGAACATTTAGTAAACTTTTAAAATTTCTTTAATAAATTTTTGAAGCTTCAGCTAAGCATCTTTCAGAAACTTTTTTAACACAGTGTATATGTATTATATTCTTTATGTCTGGCTTGTTTTAATGTTTGCCGTTGTGAATTAACTTTCAGAAACTTTTTTAACACAGTGTATATGTATTATATTCTTTATGTCTGGCTTGTTTTAATGTTTGCCGTTGTGAATTAAAATAATTGCTTATGCATTTATCTCTCTTATATTTTATTTTGTGCATATATGGTAAGTTAGTAACATAAGCACATAAAACGACAACAATAAAATTCTTATAAAAATACACTTGATATATTACAAATAATTAGGAAACCTTTTAAGTGGCGGGGAAATTAGAGCATTTCAGAAATCAAATAATTTAAATAAAATTACATAAACTAAATGAAATATATTATAAGAATTTTAAAGTTTCTTATTGATTTCTTTGGATTTTCTAATTGCATTTTTATATATTTTTTTTTAATTATTGTATGTTAACAAAATATTTAAAATGTAGTTAAATTAATAAAGTTAAGAAAGGGAATAAAAACAATATTTTTAAAATATTTTTAACTGGCGTATGTGATAAATCACTTATAAGGCACTGTATAGAATTTTCGCTGGTAAAAACATGGTTTAAAACATTTCTCTTGTATTCAAATTTAATTAGCCAGCAATCGAGGAGCTAAAAACTTGAAATTTGTCATGTAGATTGCTGCTGGGGTTCTTACGAGGACGGAACAAGGGAAAAAATGTCCCCCTTTAACTCCCTTTTTAAACAATCCATTAACGGCCTTCACAAATCGCTTTAGCTAGGTACCTGATATTGTGTTTGAATTTTCGTTAGGAAGGGAAAAAAGTGCCCATTTAAACACCCTGCCGAAATCTTTGAAAAGGGGGGGGGGGGGGGCAAAAAAAACGCCCTTTAACGTCCACCCCAAATATGTGTTCCTTGGTATATAATTTTTTTATTTCTAATAAAAACGATGGAACATTAGTATTAAAAAGGAAAAAAATTAGCTTTTTATCACCCATATCAAAACGCTAGAGCTAAAATTTTGTAGATTTTGTGAAGTAGAGATTCTTTCTGGAATTTTTATTAAAGCGTAGTAAAAGTTAGGTGCAAATGAGAAAAGGTGGCTTTAGAATAACCTGTGCAAACCTTTTAGCCAGGAATCTAAAACTTGGTCTACAAAAATCTAAACAACATTTATTTAAAGAAAAACATTTAATTTTCTACTTCATATTAAAGCTACGAGCTTACGAAGTATCAACCTTGTATGATTTGGTGTCCCGCTTCTTATGGTACTAAAAATTATTTTAATTTTACATTTAACTTAGGCATTTATTAATTTTTAGCTATCTCTAAATAGTAACCCAGCAAAAAAAGGTAGCAAAAGAAGAGAAAAAAAGCAGTGATTTTGATTCCGGTGTTGTGAAAATTTGGATCGGAACCAATGATTTTTACATAGGGGTGTCATAGGGTGGACGTTTTCTTTTATGATCCTTTTTCATTGAATCTAAAGCCCTTCTTATGGTTTAGTGAAAAATTAAATCTTTTGTTCTTCCCAAATAAATTTTGAATTTGTAATTTAGATTTCTACAGGACATCAGTAATCGAGCCTTAGCCTGAGTTTCACAATCTCCCTATAGCTTCTACCTGGGAATTTAACTGACACATTTGTTGTTGTTTCCTATACAAAGTTTGAGTTTTACTGTTCGTTAAATTTTAGCGGGAAATTCAGCAATGGGGCCTTATTTATCTCTATTCGAAATGCTTGCAACTTTTACTACAATACATTTTTTTTACTTTTTGTAGCGTCATAGATTTGAAAAGTGTTTAATTTCATTAAAAATCACATGTTTATAAGTTGTGAAAAAGAACTTCCTTAGAAGAGAAAAATCAGAACTAAACGATACTTTAGAATCAATGAAAAATTAATTCCTTAAGAATCACTTCCATTTATTTTTGCTGGGAACTTTCTTAATAATTTGTTTCTGAATAAGCTTATAATAAGGATTCGTATCTAGGGCACTTTGATTTTTAGAAAACATTATCAAGTGTGACTCCTGGAAATCTCAGGGTTTAGACTGGGCAACATAAATATGGATCAAAAGTATATGTATGGAATATCAATCACATAATATTGCTGCTTAGATGAGGGAAATTTTTATTTTCATACTGAATCTTATAAAAAAAATTTTTTGGATCAAAAGTATATGTATAGAGTATCAATCACATAATATTGCTGCTGAGATGAGAGAAATTTTTATTTTTACAATGAATCTTATGTAAAAACTTTTTTTATTCCTAATCATAAACCAAATTCAATTTTCTTTTATTACTCCTTAAGTAAAATTTAATTAAAAAAAAATAAACTAACTTTAGGTTTGTGTACATTTTTTATTAGTGTTTGCTATTTTCATCTAACATTACAGATAATAAATCTTTATTCCTTGACTAGTATTACATATGTGAAGAGAATAATGCAAACAAATAATCAAATATATATTTATTTACATTACAAAAGATGTTCTCAAACTTTTATATATGAAAGCCCTGGTGTTTTTTTCTGGCAATATCTTAGCGCGGAAACACTAATGGATGCAATACATAAATCCATGGGTCTGGTAAGAACTAAAATTTTAATTTGATCGGTTTACATTAAAAAGTGCAAAACTTTTGAAAAATTGTTTAATACAGTAGAATCTCACAAATTAGAACTCTCACAAATTAGAACCGTCCAGAAATTAGAACCGGCCATTCCAATGTATTGTACGCTCTGAAATTAGAACCTGTGGTTCTAATTTCTGGAAGTTTTCTTTTATTTTGTTTTGTATTTTCACTTCAAATTATTTTTTGCAATATTTTGTACGCTCCAATGTATTGTACGCTCTGAAATTAGAACCTGTGCTTCTAATTTTTGGAAGCTTTTATTAATTTGTTTTGTATTTTCACTA
Organism: Eustalomyia histrio; assembly: GCA_949748255.1. Lineage (NCBI taxonomy): Eukaryota > Metazoa > Arthropoda > Insecta > Diptera > Anthomyiidae > Eustalomyia > Eustalomyia histrio. Next base: position 210,651,119 of record OX456523.1, on the reverse strand, counting down.
CAAATTATTTTTTTGCTCATTGAAGTAAAAATAAATCGGGGAATCCCCGATTTATTCGTGGTGTGTACAATTCGGTCATTTGCATGTGAAATTTGATATGCTTGTACAAATTTGTGTTAGTTAATGACTGAAGGTCAAAGTGAAAGTTGTTCATACGTGTGAAAGTTTAAAAAAACATGCCAAATAAACGTAAGAAAAACACCTTATCTTTGGATACTAAGGTTAAAATATTAAATAGACTTAATGAAGGCGTAAGTGGAAATCGTTTAGCTCAAGATTTTAATATTGCAAAATCTGCCATAAGCTACATAAAATCAAAAAAACAAGAAATAATGGATGCAGTTTCCTGCACCTATCAAGAAGCAAAACAAAAATCTTTACACAAAGCAGAATATGAGGAAATGGAAAAGTGTCTTTATAAGTGGTTTTTAAATCAACGTGAAAAGAAGAACACACTGACAGGACCCTTATTAAAAGCAAAAGCTAAGTCAATTTTTAGTGAAGTGTACCCCGATAAAGATGAAAACGCATTTACTGCAAGTGATGGATGGTTTTCCAAATTTAAAATCCGTCATGGAATACGGTTTTTAAAAATTGGTGGTGAAATACTTTTGAGTGATGTTGGTGTGGTCACTTCATTTCTACACAAATTTCGTGCAAAAGTCGCGGAAATGGGTTTATTGGAAACACAAATCTATAATGCTGATGAATGCGGATTATTTTTCCGTTGGCTTCCGGATAAAGCATATGTCGCTGCAAAAAGAACGCGTTTCAATTTTGCTAGGTGCAAATTCTGATGGCTCACACAAATTAAAACCATTGTTTATTGGAAAAGCCAAGATGCTTCAGAGGATTTGATAACCCACTTCATTATGACTTTTCGAAAAATGCTTGGATGACTTCCCGTATTTTTCATCATTGATTTCACAAGATATTTATCAAAGAAGTATGTTTAACCAATGCATATTTTAAGTTCCTTATTTTAAAATTTTTGTTTTTTTTTACAGGTTATCCGATTTTCTCAAGACAATAATTTGCCCCCAAAAGCTCTTCTGCTAGTAGATAACTGTTCCGCTCATGCAGCAATTGATAAGCTTCAAAGCGACGATGGTAACATAATTGCATATTTTTTGCCGCCAAATGTTACAGAAGCTGTGCAGCCAATGGATCAAAATCCTATCAAACTGACAAAACTTATTTATAGAAAGATGTTGCTATCTCAATTAATTGGTGATGGGACGGTATTCAATACGTGATGCAATAATATTGTTGAAGCAAGCATGGGATGAGGTAACACAGGCAGTTCTAAAAAATTCTTTGTCCGAATTATTAAATTGGGAATCAGGCGATTACGACAGCGATGATGATTTACCACTAGCACAATTGGCTCAACAAAATGTGGATTGCAATGAAGTTCTCCAACTAAATCTTAATCTTTTGAATGAAATTATGCCAAATAATTCCGTAACTGTAAATTAAATCAAGGAATGGAATGAAGACGTGTTTACTGGCGGATCTAGTGTAGAGAATAGCGATGAGGAGGCTTCAGATAGCAGTGACGTCGATATTGTCGACATAACGCCAGCTATTCCTCATTCAAAAGCCCTTGAAGGCATCAATAATGTTATTAAATGGTGCAAAACCAGTGATATATTTTCCAGTAAACACATGTCCAACCTGTTGGACGTCCGTAACGATATCGTTGTATCCAGTTTAAATAAATCAAAAAACAAACAAGTATTACTTATTTTATGTAAAAAAACAATTAAATACCTAATATGTAATAAAAAAATATTTTAAGTTTTTCTATGAATTTAATATGATCAATTAATTAAATATTAATAAATAAAAATTGTTTTGTGTAAAAATAAAGCTTACATAACTAGTTTTATTATAATTTTCTGTAAAAAAATCTCCAGAAATTATAACTTTTCAGAAATTAGAACTGCCCGATTGGTTCTAATTTCTGAGATTCTACTGTAACAATATTTATCCAGAAAAAAATAAATCTGATTAAAGTAATTTAAAATTCTTATTTAACAAATTGCGAGAAAAAATTTCTTGTAAGTAAATCCCTATTCGGATAGATAATTTATTATGCTTTAGAAACAATATAAAAAGTTTAATGCAAGAAATCTAGAACCACAGATTTAGTAGTTTTTCTTCAATACCTAAAAACATATTCGTGCAAATAACAGCAGAACCTATATTTGCTTTAATTAGTTATTCAACCGGTATTCTTTAGTTTTAAAAGTTTTCTTTGGTGATAAATCGAAAATGTATCGAGAGAACAATAAGCAAAATATATACCTCTAAAATAGATACTCCTTGGTGCGAATATATATTACAAATTTAGCTTCTTTTAAAGTAACTAAACAACTAAAGGAAAATTTTAAAACTTTTAAAAAATTCGAGCCTTACAACACCAGAATAAAAATCTTAATCTACGACCATTATTATTCTAATTAAAGAAATAAAGTTTGGTTCTCAAGCTTTTCCACCTTTTACAAATTACCAAATTTTCAAAGCTCGGCCCACACTAGTACACATGTGTCACTGGAAAATGAAAAATTACCCAAAATGAACATGTTAAAACGTATGAAGTAGAAAAATAATTTCATACTAAACCATTTCCGATTATTATTTAAAAAATCACACATCAATTTCAAAAATACAAATTATATTCGCTATAACTTAAGAATGCGGGATTTTTGGCAAATTTTGGGCCTTTATTGTGAAAAAGTGGTGCAAAATAAATTTATTCAAAGTATTGGTCATCGTTTTCTACTGGCAACATATTGATTCCATGCCAATGCTCATATTATGACGCCAAAAATGAATAAAACCAATTTCGGACAAAACATAAAGCGTATTCCAGAGAGAGAGAGAGCGTTCTGCAGGTTGGGACTATAAAAAAAATTCCCTTACCACTTTATTTCATATTGCTTTTAAATTGCCTTGCAACATGGGACTCTTCTGGATCCACCAAATACAAAAAATTTTCTTGGCGCCATGGATATTCGGCGTTGACGTAGATTTGGCATTTAACATCGGCAATAATAAATGATTCGATACAAAATTTACTTTTTTTAAGGTGTTCAAGCAGCATTTCGGACACTCAAAATCTAAATTGCTCCAAATTTCTCTGCATTTGGATGAAATCTTCTGCTTGTAGACGCTTTGAAATTGCTGCTTAAGTTGCCCTCACTGATTTTTAAAATTCTTCTTGAACTTCCCAGCAAAACTTTGGTAATGGGTGCGATATTCTCATGCGTTATCTTGTAATGACAGCTCGTTACCTTTTTCATTATTTGCAAGCATAAAGTAATAAGTTACTGATTATTGATAACGTAATAAATACATAATTAATAAATGTAAAGTAACCATTGAAATATTTTTAAAAATCTATTTTTAGATACATTACTTTGTGTTTTTTTTGTAAGCAAAAGGGTAATGTATGTTTGTTTTGATAACACTAGCAAAAAACGAAGCGCAAAAATTCATTTAAGTTTAAAGCAATTAAATACTATATTCGTCGATAGCGCAGTGGGTAGAGTTCTTGGCTGGCAACCAGATTTCCCTGGTTCGATTCCCATCTTGACCACATTATTTTTAATTACAAATATTTTAAATAAAATATTTGCAATAATATTTTTTAATAAAAATTCCTCTTTTTTAAAAATCTATTTTTAGACACATTACTTTTTACATTCTCGTAACCATATAAGTAATCCCTTTCAATATCACCTCTAAAGTAATAGGTATACACATTACTTTGAGGCTCATTGCCTATAAAATTCATCAATGAAGTAAGGTGTAAAGTAATCCATCAGCCCCTATGGCTATACATTACTTTACCCATTATTTGGTAAAGTGTGGTTTTGCTGGGTTGATCTACTATATTGTTTTATGGAATAATATGATAGTGATTTTGGTGCAACGTAAATTTCACAAGAGGCCCATTTTCATCTGGGGCACTGATAATCCTTGTAATCTATATGGAAAGTTATTACATCCACTCAAAATATCTGCATAGTCCGCCAGTTACGCCGAAGGTGTTATCGGGACTTATTCTTTAAATGACGGCTAACATAGTTACTGTAACTGGTCAGCGATACAAAGGGGATGAACGAACTGGGACTGAAGAGCATGTAAGCCCAACACGACGGCAGAACTGCTCACATAGCTTGCGCGACAGTGGATCTTTTATGGACGAACCATTTTGTTTTGTCAATTTTCAGTGTGTGCAAGATTGCCCGCCTTAACAATTTAAGTGAATAAGCAATAGCATTGTCGGCCGAAGTTCTCTGCAGAACTATGCAAAATGCGTCCACTTTACCGATGTAATCTTTACAATTTAAATGAAAAGCACTTAATGTTCCAAATAATCACTTAAAAAACTTATTTGTTTTTGTTTCAAAATAAGTAATTTTTTGCATTTTATAACAAATTTGAGTGTACGTATACACTTAGGAGTGAATGAATTTTTGAAAAAAAAAACGATTGTTAATTATTAAATTACTTTTTATATTTTTTTGAATTAGAGATGCTATTTTTTAAATAAAATTTGTATATTTTGAGTTACAATTAGTTAATAGTGAATTTTTCCTTTGATTTGTAAGTTAAATAGAGATATTTATAATTGGCACTTTCAAGGCAGCTAGTGTCTAATAACTTTGTCTGTGTATTTTCTATGATTACTTAATAAAAATAAGAAAATTTTTTCATTTGAGGAAAAATGATTTGCTATGATAACCAGACTAAAAATACTTTTTTAAACATACAATTGGTAATTTTTTTATAGTAACTGCAATTTTGAAATTACAATTAATATTTTTTGACTTATAAAAAGTATCGTTAAAAATAGAAATGGTGTAGTATCTATCTATGTGTTACTAAAACTGCAGCTGCATTAGACAAATCTAAATGTATATTTTTTTTCTTCTTCTAAACAAAAACACATACCAATATATAAATTTAAAATAAACACCAGCAAATTCTATTGCTGAAAAGGAATATGAAAGTATAGGTCAAAAGTGTATTACGGTCTCAACAACTAAGAAAATATAGTGAAATGTAGTACGGATTGTAAAGGGGCATCATCGGTTTTATATAAAAAGAAAATTATAATTTACTTCTTCGACTACTTTCACATGTGTGACCATATAAATACGATATACTAGACATAGCAAAACTTTAAAAGAATTATATCACAAATTTCACTTGAGCCAGGAGAAACTCAATGACTTTTGAAGTTGTAATTTGGAAATAAAAATACATTTAAAGAAAAAACATTTTATCGTATTGATTAGTTCATTATATTAATAAGTCGTTTGTCTTTATTTCTTCATAATCATTAGGAAGTTTACATAGATATCATAAATTCTTTTTCTAAAATTTTATGATACATTTTTTCATCATTTCATAGAATAGTGTCGCTAATATTTTGCTTTTAAAAAATGGAGAGACAGAGCAAAACTGACACACTTTTTAATTGACACGGTTTCGGGTTAAATAACAAACAAGAGCATGATTGTAATTTTTTATGAAAGAGATTCATTATATTTATGAAGGGTTATATTGGACGAAAGTCTATAAAACACGAGGGCAGATCATAACTCCGTGACTTTTCGAACTCCCCTCGTAGTTATATGAAATGCAACACCGCTGCCATCAAGTATCACCTGTTAATAGACTACTGTCTAGTTTTGAGCAAGTTTCGTCATTTACTTTGCGTTTAAAAGATGTTCAAAACATACAACCTCGTGGATTTTTTTAAAAATTGAAAAAGTGAATTTGGCTTACTCATTAAACATTATTTTTTGCAAAAAAAACCGTAAATCAAACCAAGGAAAAGTTTTTTAAATACTATGGGGACTCTGCACCATCGATTTTAATGGTAAAAAAGTTGTTTACTGACTTTCGTTGTGGTCGCAAAAGTACAAATGACGCTGAACGTTCTGGACAGCTAATTGAGGTCATTACACCCGAAAATACCAAAAAAAATCCAAGATATGGTGTTGGCCGATCGAAGAGTAAAAGTGCGTGAGATTATTGATGCAATTGACCATAAACGAAATCGTGTGACAACTTCAAAGGATTTGCAAATTTCCGTGAATTGGGCTAAGGATTGGTACCTCATCCGCCATACTCTCCAAATTTAGCCCCCAGTGACTATTTCCAAACCTAAAGCAATGGCTCGGTGGAAATAGATTTACCTCCATCAATGAAATTATTGATCAAATGAATGCATATTTTACGGACCTCGAAAAACCCTTATTTTTTGGAAGGTGTACAAAAATTGGAAAAACGTTGGACTAAGTGTATTGAGCTAAAAGGAGATTATGTTGAAAAATACTTATTTATTGCAAAAAAACTGTGCTTTGTTCAAAAAGTCACGGACTTATTGATCCGCCCTCATACTTATGAAATTTATTAAAGGGTGGTCCAACCATAATGCACGATGTTAAATGTAAACAAAACAAAAAAGTTTTCAGAGGATTATCTTAATATTTTTTTATTATAATAGAAGAATGTATGACAATTATGTGTGAAATAAAATATCGGCCAAATTCTCGCCACGGATTTGGTGGCATACCTCTAGTCGATGGTCCATATTTTCAATGACTGATATATAATTGAGGTTCAATGTTATTAATGTACCGAATTATCTTATCCTTTAGCTCTTGAATTGTTCTTGGCTTATTGAAGTACACTCTTTCTTTTAAATATCTCCAAAGAAAGAAGTCCAACGGTTTGAAATCGCATGACCGTGGTGGCCAATTAACATCGCCACGACGTGGTATAACACGGCCATTGAATTTCTCGCTCAAAAGAGCCATTGCTTCGTTTGCTGTGTTACTGATGGCACATCCTTTTGGAACCACATATTTTTCAGCTCTATATCCTCAATTTATGGTCACAAGAAATTCCGTTAGCATCTCGCGATAGCGAACACCAATGACGAGTCGAGTTTGACGGCCCTTCTGCCACACTATTTTCCCGATAGTGGACACATTTGGTCGTTTATGCTGACCCAACTAATCATGAAGTGCACGAAATACATTATGATTTGAACGCCCATATTCGTAAAAGGCTTCTGGCCAATTCTATAAAATGTTATTTACCTTCAATCTTTAAAAAAAAAAACTTTGCAGCAAAGAGTACACCAAATTTTTATAATTATTATATTAAATTTGATGTTAAAAAGTTTTTGCTTTAATTCTGTATATTAGATGAGCCTTTTGCGCTATAATTTGTCAACTAAACAAAAATCCGTATTGCAATTAATCATGTTGTATACAGTACAAGTACTTTTTTTCGCCCTTATTTTGTTCTCATCTCTCTCTCTAGATATTACTGTTAAATTCATGTTCAAAAAGTGCATGATGATGTATTACTACTAATTTTCTATGTATACAAAACATTTAATAATATATGTGCGAATGTAAGTACTCGTTGTAATTTATATTATTTCATGACTGTTTAAAATCACGGACATTCAAATTTGTTTTAACGTTTTTATTTTTTTGTCGTTTTTAAGGATAATTTATAATTTTGTTTGGTTTTTGTAGCTGGCATTAAATAAATTATATTTATTTAGAAGAAGATATGTATTTTAATAAAAGTTTCGTTATAAAACGTGTATATTTTGGAAATTTTAAAATCAGATAAATTTGCTGGTTCATATTAAATTATTTAAAAATTATATTAATTATATATTTTGTATCACACAACTTTGTGATGCCGCTTTAAAGATTTAAAAGTTAGTTTAAATGGTTTTATTATTTTGGATAATATTGACATAAATACATACACTCAGAATATTATGTAGTTAACTGTTTGTAATTTAATAAAAAAGTTTTCCGTTCCATTTAAAAATAAAGGAACATACATTTATTTTTCAAAAAAATATCAATATTAACTTTTTTATACATTTATTGGAAATAATTTACTATCACTTACGGATTTTTTTCAGTTTCATTTATTTTTTTCATTTGTTTGAAATTTATTAAAAATTTACCCACAAAACGGAAACTTGTGGTTTATTTGTGTCCGTAACAGTTATTACAAATTTAAATTTTGTTTGCTGTCTGTTTCAAAAAAAAAATATTCAAAAAATTTCAATTTGTTTTTTTATTTAAATTGGTTGTATATATACAAAAACTTCCAATACAAATTAAAAGAATTTCATAAACACACATACATATACAAACACATTCATATCTTCATATGCATACATACATTTTGTATTGTAAGAGTATATTAAAAAAAACAACATTTGAAATAATTTCAAATAGAAGAAAAAAACATTTATTTTTTAAGGATCGGTAGGTAAAATTTTGACATTTATTTTAACTGATTATATCATTTGTTTCCTACGGATGTGTCAGTTGATTATTCAACATTTAAAAATAAATAACAAATGGCATTTAATTTAAATGAAAATTAAGTACACCGGTTTTTAAATGAAATATCATTTCTGTTAAATGATATTTTCAGTTATTTTAACTTAAAAACTTTTTTAAGTGTAGGTTGCATTTTCTCTATTTTAAGTATTTAAAAAATTAAAGCTTTCTTATAAAACATACATTTTGTTTATCTACTGCACATTATTTCTAACATATTTAAATAGTTTTTTTTTATATATGTGAAAAATTTTCGGCAAATTAGGAAATATCAATAAAGCGCCACGCTTTGAAGCGTCATCAAAACTGGAATATTTATTACTAGCTAAAAACCATATACTTTGTTGCCGGTAGATATGGAAAATAAATTTCTAAGAATTTTCCCCTTTTAATAAATTTTGTTAAATATTTTTGTAATGAATGTTTTAATTTCGTCTTAAGAGGGATTACACAGATTTTCAAAGTTTATTACTTTTTGTGTCGCTAATGTCGCCTGTCGATTTATTTCGAGCTTTCTCTGAGATAGCATTATACGTGTTGTTATAGATGGGATTTCATCCAATGAGTTTCAGCTGAATTCAGTGGTAAAGTAAGGTTCTTTTCTGTTCTTTATCCTTCTCTTTAACACATCTTTAATTAAGATCTTCCAGATCAAACCTTCAAATCGATCTATTCTTTCGCTGAAAACAGCAAAATTTGTCACTCTGACCCTAACATTTGTACCACCTATATCCGACAGAAGATGGAATAAAACTCGTGGCAGAATTATCGGAATGTGGATTGTGTGTCATTATTCTACCGTTATAAAATGATAACTGTAGTAGTAGTTATTCTTTATTTTCATTTTAAAGTTTAGCAATATATGTACATTTTTAATTTCAATATAGAAGTTTTTAAGAATAGTTGTAAATCCAACTTTGACTCTATGTCGTCAGTCGGTTTGCTTTTTAATAATAACTTTATACATAAATAAATTTCCTTTTATACATTAAATTCAGCTATTAAATAATTTCGATATATTACACATGCTTTCATATAATTTGCCAATAACTTCCAAGAATGTGTTTTACCATCTAATAAATTTATTATTTCCTCTTCACTTAATACAGTTTTTCCAAAATTTGAAGCCCTAAATTCCCTTAAAGTGTAACAACGTCCTATAAAATGTTCTATGTCTTCTTTTTCTTTTAAATTGCAAAGTGAGCATAAAATTGATGTATTCTCATTAAAATTATTACCATCTAGCTTAATCATATCACTTCTTGCCTTAAATATCCATGCTATATCTTCAATCTTTGTGTCATCGGTCATATATTTAACTCCTGCAAGTGGATCTAGTTTTCTAAAAATTCTACTTGTTTGATATACTTGTGCCAGTTTATTTTGTTTGTATTTAATTCTTAACGCATTCAGTAAATTTTCATGATTTGTATTCCATTGTGTTTTGTTAATGTTTAGTTGTTGTGTCCATAACATTCCACAATCTGCATTTATTATGTTCAGATCTTTAACCCAAAACAGTTGCTTCTGTACTAAGAGTTTAGTGAGCTGATTTGGAAGTCTGTTGGCCGTACTCAAACATAGTCCGATAGATATACCTTAAGTGTAGGTCCAGTGTGTACAAATGCCCGTTTTCCATTCCAGTTTCTAACATAAGTATATAGGTTGGTGTAAAACTGGGAAGTTTTAAAATTTTCTTTATAAAAAATAGCTGCAGTTTATCCACCTCGTCAAAAAGTGAGAAACCCCATACCTGGGCCCCATAACTTTGAACAGCTCTACTGACTGCCAAAAAGAGTTTCCATTTGGATCTTAGGGATATATTAGATTTATTGAGAAAATTTTTCCAAGTTATATTTATGCTATTTTTCGCAATTGTGTTTCTATTTTCCACATGTTTTCTAAAAATCATTGTGGGAGACAATACCACTCCTAGATAACAATACTCGGAAACTATTTGTATTTCTCCTCCATTAAAATACCATTTTTCGTTTCGTGACAGTTTTCCACCTATTCTAAATACCATAATTTTTGACTTGCTTAGATTTACTTCTACATCCCACATTTTGCAGTATGCTTCTAATTTATAAATCATTTTCTGTAGGATACAAACTTCGTCTGCGAGAATAACGATGTCATCAGCATATAGCAATAGACGAATATTTAGGCCTTCAATATTTATCCCTCCTTCTAAGTGGTCATGTAAGTCGTTCAAATATAACGCAAACAGTAACGGGGACAAAAGACATCCTTGCTTCACACCTGATACCGTTGAAAATGGGTCAGATAGCTCTTGGCCTGTCCAAACTGCTGATTTTGTGTTTTTATACATATTTTCTATAAATTTTACTGTTTTGGTCGAGATGCACATTGTGTGTAACTTATATATAAGAGCATTTCGTGAGACTTTGTCAAATGCGGCTTTAAAGTCCACAAAGAAGGCATACGTTTTCTTCTTCAGTTGGCGATTTAAATGCACTAGTGCTGTAAGGTTATAAATATTATCAACCGTTGAGTAATTTTTTCGAAAGCCAGCTTGATATTCATTCAGATATTTGTGGCGTTCAACAAAATCAGACAGTCTGTTAGTTATTAATCCCACCATTATTTTTGGCAAAGAGTTCATGAAAGAGATTCCACGATAGTTGCTTGGTATTGAAGAGTCGCCTTTTTTATGTATCGGATAAATTATGCTTAAAATAAACGCATCATCTATTTTACCACTATCAAAAATAACGTAACATGTTGTTGCAATTTCTCCAATTAATTCATCCGGAGCATTTTTAAAAAATTCATATGCAATACGATCTTCCCCTGGCGGTTTTTTATTTTTAGCTTTTACCAACACTTCTTTTATTTCGGCTGTTGTTATTACTCTATCTAAGTGACTATCTACTTTATCTAAGTAAGCATATTGTATGTCTATTGCCGATAGAAAAGAAAAGATCACCAGAGTCTGGATTTATATTCAAAATACTGTCTTATCCAGCAGAACACGCCCGAAATAATATAATAAGTTTTTGTCAACCTATACTCATATTCCTCATTCCTCCTTCCCATAACTCATTTACCTAATTCCTTCCATGTGTCAATAGGAGCATACCCTACTACTCTCTACTTTCAAATTTAAACTCAAAAACCTTTACGTAGAAGTAATATAGTAAGTTTTTTGTCAACCTAGACTCACATTGATGAGTTTTTATGAAGTGGTCCACTCCGATTTGGATGAACTTTGGATATGTGATATAACATAGGTGGAAATATAAAGCGTCCCTTGTATTGTTTTATATAAAGTCATTCAAAATTATATATATTTTGTTTATTTATTTTTTAATATTTAAAAAACATATGCTGTTTCTCAATTCCCTTGCCAATTTGCAAAATGATTCCAGTTATTAAAAAAAATTCGAAAAAAAATTTTTTGTTAAAATTTTTATATGTGTAAAACTTATATTTAAAATAAAATACGTATAGGCTTACAAAATGATGTTTTTTTTGGAATTTAGTATTTTAGTAACTATTTTTGACAAATATATTTCACAACCACCTCCTTTAACCCTCAAATGCCGAAGACTGCTAAAAAGCGATCTTCGGATCTTAAGATTTTTTATGGTTGGCATTCATTACCTTATCATAATAACTGTAGTTGGCTACCACAGCTACTTTAAGACTGATATGAAAATTTTAAAATGGCGATTCCATATAAGGCAAGTGTCTTTTTGCATAACCGGGTTTATTTCGCTATTTTACCGGTTCAATTTTGAAATATCTTAAACTACTATTATAATAACGCTAAACTACCGAATTACCATAACAAAATTTACCAGGTATTATTATGAAATAAACCCTGTAATATTAAAATTTCTCAGCGGTATTAATCAGAGCGTGATAGACAACTACCGTTATAATGTATTGTTTGATTTATATTTTTTTTAAAATAAATTGTATTATATCAACAAAAAACATAATAAACTACTTCTTTCAACTTTAAACAATTTTTTCTGCAATGAGCTGCTTTAAAGCGAGATGGATGTAAGTAAAACTTTTGTAAATTTGGAAAAATTAACTTCTTTAAACAGAAATATTTAAAAAATCGTCAAAAAATCTTATAATAGCAAACCTAGTCTTGGGTCCAAACTTATTTTTTTCCAGGACACACAGGCTACCATCAGGACACGTTTTACAAAGATCAAAACCACCTTAGTTTTTTTTTAAAATTAGGTACAGCTGATATGGTCGGAGTTAGTAGTAAGCAAATTTAATTTTGTCAAAATTATTTGATGTTTAGTGTCAATCTCGCTCAATCTCTATAACTTTTAAAATAATAAAACTAGATCACTAATTTTTGCTACATAATTTTATTTTGTTGAAAGTGTTATTTATAGTGAAACTGATATTATTCGGTTATTGAATTTCTTGATTCGTCTTCATCCTTTATTGTGCTTTATCGCCTAAATAAAGCGATTAATCAAAAATTTATTATTTTTGCCATAGTTAGTGTTCAATTCCAAATGGAAATTATAAATACTATCGATTTCAGGAGAAAGAGCTTAAGAGGGTTAAAGCACGTTCAGAAGCTTCAATTTATTTGGCTAATTGTGACAGTTAAAAATAATTTTTCCCAACACGATAAAATAATCTCTTCCAAATGATTTTTCAGATAATACTAAACAACAAAATTACTTTCATACAAATTTATTGAAATGTAGAACAATTAACAAAATACGTCATTCACATTCTAAAAAAAAACCATAAAATTTTTCACCAGGGCTGTTTATAAAAAAAAAATTATTCCTAAACGACTTGGAATAAGAAATATTTTGAGGTAATTGAATATTTTGTTGCTTTTGTTTTGCGCTACACTGTATATATCAATATATTAAAATGTACAATTAAGGCGTTCACCTTAAGTGAACAGTTAAATGCATTATTGTGTAAATTTGGGAAATCGTTAACAAAACAGTAAATTATATTAGGAGGTGGCGTATGAGTGTTATTTGTGTCTAATTTAATATTTATCATACGTAAATATTTAATAAAGGTTGGTTAAATTTTAAGGGCCAATGTTGAATATGAACCACACTTAAACGTCAAGTTTTTTTCTGCATTTCGTTTGACATTTCTCAATTCCAGACTAATTCAATTTGACCATGGAAAGATACACAATCGAGCAACGCGTTAAAGTTATTCAGGCTTATTATGGGTTCAAATCAAAATGTATTTCGTGCACTTCGTGATTTTTTTTGTCAGCATAATCGACCAAATGTGTCCACAATCGGGAGAATCGTGGGCAAAAAAACACGTGGGTCTGTTAAAACACCTGTGAATGCTCGCCCAGTTCGTCCTGCGGAAAACATTGCTGTTGTTCGCGAAAGTGTGTCATGAGGTCGGCCAAGCATTTACATTTACCTTGAATGGTGTTCGCTATCGCGAGATGATAACGAACTTATTGTGGCCAGGAATTGACGATATGACCCTGGACGATATGTGGTTTCAACAGGACGGTGCCACATGCCACACAGCTAACGAAACAATGGCTCTTTTGCGCGACAAATTCAATGGCCGTGTTATTTCAGGTGGTGGCGACGTCAATTGGCCGCCACGATCATGTGATTTCAAACCGTTGGACTTCTTTCTCTGAGGTTATTTGAAAGAAAAGGTATACGTCGATAACACTGCACAACAATTTCAAATTTTTTCCAAAATTACGGGTTTCCGATTATTGATTCTTGTTAAGGAGACCAAAAAAAAAAAATATTCATTTCATTTTAGAGGCCGTTTAAGTTTCCCAGCATTGGCCTGTTTTTGCAGCATATCGGTATATAATACTATGTTTTCTATACATCTGAGGTGCAGGGTATTTTCAGCAACTTTGTAGATAATGGTATAACAAATATTTTTGTAGAACATATTAATGTTCTACAAAAATGTTGGCCATAAAATTCTACTATATATGTCAGAACACACCAAAGCCCAAAACTCTACACAAATACCAAAAACAAGACAAATTCAAGATTGCTCATCAAATTTCTAGTCAGATTTTAGGATGACCTAAATATTATGTAGGTGATCCCAAAATCTGACTTATAATATGTTGGTCATCCCAAAATTTTACTAGAAATCTGATGAGCAATCTTGAATTTGATTGGTTTTTGGTGTTTGTGTTAAGTTTACGGTTTTGGTGTGTTCTGACATATATAGTATAATTCTATGGCCAACATTTTTGTAGAACATTTCATCCCCGCTTTTCCCCTTTTTCGGGATGTTTTTTACAATTTGTTAGAATAAAGCCAAAAAATGCCGTCATGAGGGGGAGTTAGAGGGTTAATATATTCTACAAAAATATTTGACATACCGTTATCTACAAAATTGCTGAACATACCCTACACCTCAGATATAAAGAAAACATAGTTTTATATACCGATATGCTGCAAGAACAGGCCAGAGCTGGGAAACTTAAACCGCATCTAAAATGAAATTCCGATGTAAACTATCAAAACGCCGACACACGTAAATTTTTTTTGGTCTCCTTAATAAGAGTCATTCGTCGCAACCCCGCAATTTTTTTTGTGTTGAACTGTGTAAGCCAGCAACAATTCAAGAGCTAAAAGATGAGATAATTCGGAACATTAACGGCATAGAACCTCAATTATGCCTCAGCGTCATCGAAAAGTTGGACCATCGGATGAAGGTGTGCCGCCGAGGTCGTGGCGGCCATTTGGCCGATATTTTATTGCATACATAATTGAACCATACCATATTATCATAATAAAAAGAAATGACAATAATTTCCTAAATAATTTGTATTTTAATCAAAATCAACATCGGCCCTTTAAATTTAATAACCCATTATAATCATGATGATACTATTTATTGTAAATATATTTTTTAAGTCTCACAAGTCATGTTGTGCCGTAGTTACCCTCCGATTTTGTTGGAAGGTCCAGTTTTATATTCAATGATTACTTTGGCAAATTTTACTTTTTCCATTTTAGTTTTAGTCACTTTTATTTAAGCAAATTACATAAAAAAATGCATCTGCTAGTTATGATTAAAACTACTCACTGTCATTGATTCTAACCATATGCCCTTTTGCTTTCACTAGCTGTAATTTAACACTTAAAAATTTATCAACAAATCGTTTAAAAAAAGTTAAAAATCCTTTTTTGTTTTCTGTATAACTGCAGCTGTCTCTCAGTTTACATGACTCATTTTTTATTTTAATATATCTCAGAGTACATTTGAAGGGTTTTTTGTGGAAGTAGCTTACACTAACTGTACTAAACATTTTTGTTTTTAAAATGATAGAGTTCACTGAAATTTTATGCGAGATAACTTAAGCCAGAAATTGTAAATTATTTCGCCTAACCCAAAAATCCTTGCCACAAAAACACACCCAGAGAATATATTGGTTAGAATTCGAAAACTATAAAATGTGTTTATTAGGACGTTATTTTATCTAGAATTACTTATAAGTGTTTAAGAAAACTAAACTATTGTATTGAAAATTAAAAAAAGAAAAAATTAATTAAAAAACAATACTTTTACCCAATTATTTGTATATCCAAATAACTTTAAAAGTAATATTCGTTTAGTAATTGTGTACAGTAGAATCAACCATTTATTTAGTGATTGCACATCCAATCGGAGAAGTTTCTGTCTAATGATAAATAATATTGAATTTGACCAAAAAGTTGCGTGTTTCTTCATTACGACTACATCGGCTGATAAGATGTATTACGCATCTTCTGAATGCTATCTTGGGAATCCATATGTATGGATGCTTTGAATTATTAGCAATCACATATCTTCACTGCGAAAGTTCCCTCGTTAGTTGCTGTCATAAAATATTTGCAATTTTTTTTATTTTTTTTTTTCGATAAAAAAAAATAAAATACGAAATTTTACAAATTTTACAAATAAATAACACAATCTTTGTACCCACAGAGTTTTGTTAGATTTTCTAAAAGATATACAGTGCGTATGAGTGTTATCATATTATACTCATACAATTAATATCACGTATATGCAACATATACGAAACTGCCACACAGAGTAAACATCATACATTTTTCTTAGTAAACTGAAAAAGTTATCTACACATAGTAAAAACAATTTCTTCAATTTAAAATACTTAAGAATTATTTTGCTTTAAAAAGTTCTCCATCATATACAGGGTGTCCGCCGGGAAGGTATACTACTTTGTTTGTTTATAATTTTTGATTAAATGGATAGAGAATGGATCTTATATAATGGATATATGTTTTATTTAATGTCGTCAATTATGTTAGCCTCACAAACGCGAGCCCTTTTGAGCACATTTTTCATTACATTCTCACACATTTCACGCGGTATTTCATTAATTTCATCACGAATACTTTGTTTGAGTTGCAAGCGTTTCTGGTTTGTTTGCATAAACCTGGCTTTTCAGATATCCCCACAAAAAGAAGCCCGGGGCAGTCAAATCAGGCGACCGTGGAGGCCAATCAACATCACCATTTCTTAAAATAACTTGTTGTGGAAAGAGGTCTCGCAGTAACTCCATTGTAATCCTGGCTGTATGCGATGTGGCACCTTCTTGTTGCTACCACATGTTAATCAAGTCCAAAGCATGCAGTTGTGGCGTAAAAAAGTTTTCAATTATATCACGATTCACAGTTAACGTTACGCCGTTTTTATTTTCAAAGAAGTAAGGTCCAATGATTCCTCCTGACTTAATTGCACACCAGACTGTCACTTTTAATGGATGCAAAGGTGATTGATGAATAATTTGAGGATTTTCCATTTATCAGAACTGACTACTCTGTTTATTCACATATCCATTTAAATGAAAATGTGCCTCGTCACTACTCATTATGATTGTTTCATGAAAATCGGGGTTGTCATGGGCAAGCTGTAACATTCTATTGGCATATGTACGGCGGCGTAAATGGTCTTGTGGAAGAAGCTCTTGTGTCAACTGAATCTAAAATGTAAACAAATGCAAATCCTAGTGCAAAATTGTGGCAAAAGTTGTTCTTTGAAGACCAAGCTCCTGAGCACGGCGTCGAATTGAGGTTGATGAATTCTTTTGAACACTTTCTTGAGCATTAGTAATATTTTTAGCCGATTTTGCAGTACGTTGTGGTCCATGCTTGGGCCTATCACCTACAGATCACCTTTCTTCGAAATCATTCACTACACGATAAATAGTGCGTTTTGTTGGCAAGTTGTTTTTCCCAAAAATTTTACGTAACTTTCTCCTCGTCGCAGTAATCGATGATTGGTTTATCGAATATTTTTCCATAATAAATTCGTCCTCTGTCTACTTCACGATTGCCAAATATGAACTGTCAAGACTAATTTTTACCAAAATGGCGGCAAAAAAAAGTAGTATACCTTCCCGGCGGACACCCTGAAGAAAATTAGTACAATCATATGAAATTTATTATTCTCATTAAATAAACCAACAAATTAGAGCTCAGTAGAACCAACGGAATTGTGGATTGTATTTCCAGAAAATTATTTAAATCCAAAATAAGCCATCAAAATTTATAATGGTTGGTGGTGTAGTGGGTAGAGAGATATTCTAGTACAACGAAATTCCAAATTTAAATCCCAGTCAAGGCAAATATTTAAAAATATATTTTTTTAATAAAATAAAATTTTCCAATGTTTCAAAAGCAAATAAAGCAAAGAAACAAAGCAAATAAAGCAAAGAAATATAAATATATTTTTTATTATTGTCTTAATTAATTTTAAACCGAACTTCAGATGTTTGACAAATAAAATAATGAAGTTAAAAATTATAATTTGTTTTAAGCATTTTTAGAAAGTAGTTGTCGTAATGTTAACATAGTTGTGGTACAGTGAGTAAGAGTGTAAACCAAATAGGAATCTAATTGCCCTGGTTCGATACCCGAAATATCTAAAAATACAATTTTGGTTAAAATAAAATTTTGTGCAACGTAATAATATTAATGTGGAATGTAAATATTATATAAGACAACTGAATATTAGCTTTGATAACTAAAGTATATATACGGCATTAAAACTATAAATACACCCAGAAATCATATTCATTTTGACAACCGAATTTGCTTCCAATTGAGTGGTTTATTTGCACCATCCTATTTTTTAATTGTGTCTAACATACTGTGGTTGAGGCAGCTGAAATTATCTTGTCATAATCAAAATACTTTTGTCTCAATTGGTCTTTTGTTTGGCAGATCTCAAAAGGTTATAACAACCCTACCATTCGGTTGGCTAAAAAATCTGTTGTCAACACGAATCTATTTTATCTGTGTACAAAGCTTACACAATATTTGATATATTTTGTTGCATTTTTTTTATTATTTAATCCTTGTCCACTTTGACTTTATAAGTAAGTGCATATGTTTTGTTTTTGTTATTGGTGTAGTTTTTTTTTTTACTGTTATTTACTACAAAAATAAAGCCTATTAATCATGTAAGTTCATAGCTTGAGAGCATGTAATATAAATGTAAATTTTATGACTGTAAACATGGAATATCCTGATAAGCATTTTACATTTTATTTTCCTGCAGTATGTGAATATAAATATGTAAATACAATATCGTCAATTTTATGTAAATAGTGATGAAAACTTGGAATATTTATGTAGTAGGATTTGCAAGAGGAAATTTTTTTTCATATCGAAAATAAACTGAAATTTTGTTTTGTAAGTAAAATTTTTAAAATAATCAAAACGGGATCTAGCAGGATTGATATCAGCCAATTATTAAGTAACCTTTGAGATATATATAAATAATAAAAATAGCCTTAATTTTAATCGAACTTTTCAGTTCTTGATAACTCGAAATTTAATGACATTTTTTTAAAATTTTATACTTTAATATATTATTTTTCTTCCCAGTGATAACTATAAAGGCGATTTTTTCAGATATTTACTTAGTTTTTTTTTAATTTTTTTTAAGTACCCATCTAAAAATCGAAATATATATGAGCATACATGGGCCTGTATATGATCATACATGGGCATACATGGTCATATACGTCCATACAGGATCTCATATATGACCATATATCTTCGTATCCGAAATTTGAGGGTATATGGTGATATATGTGCATATATTATCATACATGCTCATATATTATTCATGTATGCTCGTATATGATTATATACGTCCATATACCCTCAAATTTCGGATCCGAAGATATATGATCATATATGAGATCATGTATGGCCCATGGGCATACATGTATGATCATATACAGGCCCATGTATGATCTTGTTGCTCATATATATTTCGATTTTTAGATGGGTACTTATGAATTATACTGTAAGATTTTTGTTAAAAATTTCGATACTGTTTACCGTTAGTAAAGAAATAAACAAGTAAACAACCAACAACAACAATATTCATATTTACCCAATAGACCAAATAATAAGTAAGGTATAATAGTTCTTTAGAAGAAGCTTTTTTTTAAAAAAAATTACTAAAGTATTTTTTAGTCGTGTTTGAAAAACTATCATTCTTTACAATATTTTTATAAACATGGTGTATAAAAAGATTAATAATTGTTAAAATTTTAAGAGTTTCTGAATCTTGTTGGAGAAATTATCCGCCTTCTTAATATTTTTTTTAACATACTTGTAAAAAGATGACTTTTAGCAAAAATCAAAACAGTTTCTCAAGTATGTTTGATAAACTATTCTTCTTTATAATATTTTTTCAAACTTTATATTATTATTTTGTTTCAAGTCCCATGTACGTTAACATTTCTTCATCACTTCTCCATTTTGCTTTTATTTATATTTAAAAAACTTTAATTCACAATAAATATATATTAAACATGCTTGTCATATATTTCGTTTTCGCAATAGCATTGGAAGTATGATAATAAAAGACTTATTGCAAACAACAACTTCTAAACTCTTTGAAGACTTGTTCCCATAAAGTCCTGTTAATTTTACAGTAAGTTTATAGTTGAATATTTTGTACCGCATGCATTGTCATTTCATTCTTAATTTTACTTTGAGAGAGTGCAAATATGTTTTTGATGTTTTTTTCAGTTTTGTATTTTTTTAAATAATTTTTAATTTTTTTTATATTTTTTATATTTTTTTTTGATTTAATGTTAAATGTTTATTTGTGAATAAAAAAACAAACAATAAAATGTGAATTTCTTATTTGCAAACATAAGCTGCATGTATAATTGTATTCATAGGCTTATTCTAAAATTGTAAGTATTCTACAATTGCAAGAATAAGCTAATTCTTCATTTGTAGGCATAAGCTTATTTTAAAATTGAAAGCATAAGCTAATTCTACAATTGTAGGTATAAGCTTATTAAAGTATTTTTCAGTAATATTTTCACGAAGGTTCCTTTTTAATTTTTGTACAGTAATTTTAAAGTCTTTGAAAGCTTAAGGCTTATGCTTGCAAGCTTATTATAAATTATTTCTAAAGGGTTTTGGTCTATTAGGTACTGACGTACACTATCCAGACAATTGCGTATTTGTAGACAACATAAAAAAACAACTTTAAGGTTGTATACAATTTTAAGAAAAAAAACTAGCTACCGTTATATAACATTAGCAATTTATTTGTCAATGGGTATAAAAAGGCAGCTTAGCAAATAGAATGGCATCATTCTTTTTGTGCCGCCCAACCGTACTATACAAGGTGGCGCAAAAGTAACTCTCCTATCAGAAAATGCTATAAATTTTGCGATTGGCCCCTAATGTCAGTTCTGTTTTAACATTTGTGTAGTAAATACATGCGAAATACACGTTAATAAACAATGTTACGCTACACTGCTCCAGAATGCGGAATATTGGTGACTATTTATTTGAGCAATAATGAAGACGATTTTTCATCAAAAATAATCATGAGTGATGAGGCCCATTTCCATCTTAGCGGGTACGTAAATAAGCAAAATTTACGCTTCTGGGGCACTGAAAATCCGCGTGTAACCCACGAAGAGCCATTACACCCGCTCAAAGTCACTGTATGGTGTGCTGTTTTCGCTAGAGAAGTCATCGGACCTTTTTTCTTCGAAGACGTCGCGGGCCAAACGGTTACTGTAAGCGCTACAGAGCAATGATCAACGAGTTCTTTTTGCCGCAACTTGATGAATTGGGATTGGAAAAAATGTGGTTCCAACAGGACGGTGCAACGCCACACACTGCACGTGCCACAATCGATATGCTGAAGGATGCATTTCCCGGGCGCCTAATCTCCCGTTTTGGCGATATGCACTGGCCAGCAAGATCGCCTGATTTGACCGCTCCAGACTTCTTTTTGTGGGGCTTTTTGAAGTCGCGAGTTTATGTCAACAAGCCTCAGACTCTTCCAGCTCTTAAAGACAATATCCGTCAAGAATGTGAGGACCTATCGCCGGAAGTTTTGGCCAAAGTGATGGAAAAAAAATTAAAAGACCAAATAAAAATAATCCACAAGAAGAATCAAAGTTTTTCATTTTTTTTTTTAAATTACAGCCAAAAAACTTTGGAAGGTTATTTTTGCGCCACCCTTTAAGTGTATCCCAATTAGTGACTAAATTAGATACTTCGACTGGTGTTTATTAATCACCAACCAAAGATATATAACGTGTGAAGTGTCCAGTAGTACTTCGGATTGTGTTTAGCGATAACCTGACGAAGTTTAGAAACGTGTGTATTAGATTCAAGAATAGAGATACTTTAGATACCCTTCGGATAATGGATAGCGATCATCTGATGAAGGACAGAAGCGGTGGAAAGTGTTCTAGAGTGAATACATTTTAACTGGTGCTTAGCGAACACCAGATAAAGCTGTAAGTAAGGAAGTGCGAGTCATTGATACTTTTCAGATGGTGCACTTGAAATATTTTGTAATTAAAATTGCCATTTAAAAGAAATGATATTTCATTTATAACCCCGTCTAACTACTTTTCAATAAAATCAAATGAATTTTCTTATTTATTTTGAAATGTTGTTTGAACAACTGGAACATCATTAAAAAACAAATGATTAAGCAGTTAAAAATATATAAATACATAATGTGTGTGTGTATGTTTATAAAATTCTGTTAATTCGATTCAAATAAAAAGCAATATAGGAATTTTTTGAATTTTTTCTGAACCACCAACCAAAAATTTAAATTTGTAACACCAGTAGCGGAAAAAATAAATCAAAATTTTTCGTTTTTTCGATAAATTTTTATTAAATATTAAACAAATTTAAAAAGTAAATAAAACTGAAAAAATAGTTAAATGAGAGTAAATCATTTAGAAAAAATGTATAAAAAAATTAAAATAAATATTTTAATAATAATTAATTGTTTGTTTATTTTTAACTGAACTGAAAATTTGTTAAACTACAAACAGTAAACTACATAATTTTCTAATAAAATTACAATAAGGATAATAAAGTAATAAACCATTCGCCTGGTGGTACACCATCACCCGGAGAAGATATTTCGAGGTAGTTAGGATTTTGATTAGATCCCTTCATTACCCTGTTTAACCATTAAAAGTAAAAAGTATCAAAATCGTATATAAAAAAGTACTACAACCTGGTTTACAGGGTAGACCGGTATACCCTGGCCTAACCGGTCTTTCGGGTCGTCCGGCTAACAGCGTAGCCTAAAGTTACGATATATATCTCCAATGGTTGTTACCGAGCTGCAGCGAACTGTAACATCTGCGAAAATCAAACTAAGTGTTTGCCGATCACTTTATGGGTTTTGCTAACAATTACTTATCCTCTTAAAGTCTTTATCTCTTTATTTCAGTAGTGTCGAGTAATCTACGGGTGGTTAGCGATTAGCTTAACGGGCGGAATATTTGCTGGGATAGCCTTGATGGAATTTCTAGTCATGGATAGTCAACACGACCGAAAAAAAACCAAGGAAAAGGACAAGTGCACGGCGGTAGAAGGTGCCAAAACCCGAAGCCGAATAATCGAGAGAAACGAAGGCACGAGGAGATAAAAAGGCAAATAAACTATCAAATATTTAATTTTGTGTAGGATTATTTCTTGTAACGAACGAACCCTAGGCAGACGTTGAGTATACTCTAACGAAAATAAGTTGTTACAAATCTGTAACAAAAAGCTTACCGCCTATTAAAACAGACTCTATGCGCTAAAAATTACTAACTCGCTTAGACTATTGGCCTTGTTTTAAATTTAAGCAGTAATTTCCACTAATTATATTATACCTTAAAATTGTACGCTACACTGTTGATTTTTGTAAGCAATAATTTTGTACAAAATACTTGTAGAAAATACTACCGCGGTTATGGACCAATATGCGTATTTTCCACCAATAGGCGAACTTTGTAACATATTTGATTTTGTTGGCAAATATAGCTACAACAACTGTTTCGAAGTAAGAAGTGTAGAAATTAAATTTATCAATTGGTTTAATTTTAAAGGAGATATATGTTTCTTGTACGTCTGAAAATTCTTCGTTAAATTTTAACTTCAATTTCAATTAAGACTTCTAATTTTGACATACATAAACTCTGTAACAATCCAATTAATATGGAAACAAATCACTTCTGATTATAATTCTCATTTTTAATATAAACAGTTCACTGTCCCCTAAATCTGATTAATTCCAATTTTTTATTATCCAGCATAGGTATTGCAAAAAAAAAAAAAAAAATACTGGTGTTACGAAGAAAACTGACCAACTGACCATTTCTCCTTTTTTATTTTTTGCTAAAAAAATTTAAAATATTGAGGCCAATGTGGATTTAATTATGTTGCAGATTTTAGATTTTCTTTTTCTACAATACAAAAAATCCAAGTTTCATTAAAATTGTAATGTTAATCTTCGTAAATTAGACCTTGGAAGAACACTGTTAACCTTATAATTCAGTTGTTTTGCCAACGTATGTATGTGTTCTGCCAAGTTAATTTTTCTGACTGTGTATTGTGTATAATAATAATAATATATTCCATAAGTACATAAAGTAAACCAAGAATTTAGTAAAGGACCATTTAACTACATAATGCCACATAGACAAACATAAATAAAAGCAAACATTTTGATCCTTTGGTCATTAGTACACGTACAATATATACACCCATTTTGACCGGCTAACCTTAGCCATAAAATGGATAAATAGCTAACAAAAGGTTCTGTTGCACCAAAAAAAAAAAAAAAAAAAAAAGCACACACGACCAGACAATATGTTTCATAAATGTCCACGATACCGTACAATATAAAATACTCATAGATGGTTTTACTTTTTTATGGCTTATGCTTTATACTGAAGCTTTTAACTCGTACTCTCATTCTAAAATACAACATACACGGTTACATGTGATACATACACCAATCAATTTATCACATAACAAATGACAGCACAACCTATGGTTTTGAACTATACTCTCTTGTATTGTATAAACTTTGGTTGTATGAATTGCATATTCATTCTTTCTTTTGGATTCCTAACAAATTTTAGCCAAAAGTATAGATTATAACTATAGAGGAAAGGTTTGTGTGTTTTCCTTTTTATAAATATTCTTTTTTCTTGAATAATGGAGAGTAAATGGAAAGAAAAATTATTATATTCTCCACATAAGCCCATTTATAAACAAAATATATGTATAATGCTGTATATTTAAATCGGAGATGATACTTAATTTTATTTAAACTAACTCTGAATAATATAGCTAAGATTGAGACATATTTGGGAATGGAACAATTTGAACAATTTTAAAAACATATGCGGCTGTATTATGATGGAAATATAAATGAAAAGAAAGTGCAACATTAAGTCACTTCAGAAAATATAGCGCCTATGTTTCTTAGGCATATGTCATCAGAAACACATCCAATAGCCCCGGAGAGATTTTTGTCGATAGAACTTATTGAGCTTAGGCTAAATATGAGACCGCTACTGATAAGCTTCGGCTGAATGCTTTTAAAAAATATTTGGGTACATCCGAAGACGAGCACCCAGAAGAGCTTACATTAATTACAGGGATACATCAGAGAATCGAATTGTGGTAGGATTTAGAGGAGGTCAAAAACTGCAAGTTGCAGTACATGATGTTTTGAAATCGAATGGAAGAACTGGGTATGGCTACGGGTAGTAAGGTATTCTCACTGGCCATTATACGTCCTTTTTTTTGACATGTGTCGGTTGTGGGGAGTATCTTCACTTCCGATGCCATTTTTTCAACCTAACCTACCAGAAGGGGAGAAATAAGAAACATATAATATTAACGCTTTTTTGATAAAACGTGGAAGAGCTAAAAATGAGATCATATATGAAAATATTGGATCATATATAGGCGCTTATAGTCATATAAATATGTCCGCAAATACTTTAATCTATGACAATACATACCATTATATATGAGAATATATTTGATTCGAAATTTTGGGGTATATCTCCGTTTATGTTCATATGAACATATGAAGATATATGATAATGTACCACTATATTCGCTCAAACTTCGGACATATATTGTCATACTTAAGGCCTTAAATCGTCATATATTGATCATATGTATTTATATACGATCCCACTTTCACAAGGGATATTAATTTGTTAATGATATCTATTATAATGCACTTAAGGAAACATTTTTTTTTATGTTTTACCATTTTGTATCGAGATGTAGATTCGGGGAACTTTTTTGAATAGGAAAAATCAGCGATTCTAATGAATTGTTCAAGAGAAAAAAATTTTATCTATAAAAAAAAAATAAAATCTAGAAACTTTTCCTGTATAAATTTTTTTCTAAAAAAATCTTTAGAAACTAAGAATCTGAGACTTTTTTGTTCTTATTCTAATTTTAATTGACTTTTCGTTTTTTTTTTTTTTTTTTTTTACCTTTATTCGTATTTTAGATTTACAAATTATGAGAATTTACAATATGTATTACAGCAATTAAGATTTTATATATTTAAAAATAAACTCTAGTAAATATCACAGATTAAGGAAAAAGCGTCGGCATTAGAAAACCTTATAAAAATCAAAAAATAATGTTTAAGAAACTATTAGAACAAATAATCAGGAGTACTTTAATTGAAAAGTGCTTAGAATATTCACTCCACTAAATTTCTTATGGTATCAAAGTTGGACTGTTTGCATTTTTCGGTGACTTTTCGTAATTTAAAGAAGCTAAATTCAGAGAAAATTTTCTTTAGAAAAGATCCCAACTTCTTAAGAAAAAAAGTTTCGGGTTCTAAGGCTTTATCCGAAAGAAAAAGTTGGGTAAATTTAAACCAAAATTTATAAGAGTGCATTGCAATTAAACATAGCTTTCGGCTAACAGTTCGAAATTGATTACTGTGACAATAAATATTTTCTTCCCCTTGATATGATAAGGGAGTACTTTTGAAATCTTTTAATATTTTAGAAAAATATGCTCATTCTCAAGAAAGTTTTCAAGATATTACACCTTTTATGAAATTAAAAATTCTCAGGTATGGATTTATCTTTTTTAAAAATGTATTTTAATACATTTATTTATGTGGTAACTTTAATGTACTTTTTTATAGATCACGAAAATTCTTTTATATTCAACACAGCACAGGGAAAAGTACTTTGGTAACAATCTATCATCAGTGTTATCTAAAACATAAAAATGGTCATAAAATGATAACTCGTAACTTAAATTATTTTAGAATTTAACACAAAAATATTATTTGTATTCCGCCTGAAAGAAGACGCGTTTGACAAATATATTTCAGGTAAAAAAATATTAATTGCCAGTTGACAACTTATAGCCATCCATGTGTGTAAATATATGGGGGTAGTGTGGTTGCACATGATCTACATTACTTCTCAATTTTTAAAACACACATGTAAACTTTGTATAAAATATGCTTTTGTTTATGTGTATGTATTGTACGGGCACATTTAAAGCGATAAAGCTCAACGAACCAAAGAAAATGTGAAATAATAACAAGAAAAAACAATAAAAACAAAAACAACAAAAAATAGGTATTAACGTTTATATCTTTGACTATTTATGGTTCTTTTATACCATATAATAGATGTATGACAATCTTCATGTTTGTATGGGTACAATATGTGTGTGTAATTGTAAGTATGTAAGTAAGTGTTAAGGAAATATGTCAACATTGAATATGCATAAAATTTAATGAAGTGTAGGTGAATTATTACACAGTTACTATAATTAGTATTACTTCTAATCGCATAATTGTTATCAAAGACAATTAATGGAAATTTCTGAAGGTTGAGCAGTTCAATCGTATTGAATAAAATAACAAGATTTAATTAGTAATTACTTACACGCAAAATATTATTTAAGTACTTTAAAAGATGTAAAAGCACTTTCATAAAATTAAATGGGTTGTTAGGTTTGGGCAAGTTTAAACTATTTACCTTTTTTTTTTTTGTGCGGGGGGGGGGGGGGGGAAATAAAAATAAATTTTATTAAACCATGTAACTGATTTTTTTTCTATGTTTGTGTTACATATTTCGATATATCAATTGCATGTCCTCATAATTTACAGCAATCTAAATAAATTTCGCTTAAATTTTTAACTTTACATTTTTGGTTTCTCCCATATCTTTAGAAACGCCAATCGAATATAACCAAATTGTATGTTGTTGAAAAGCATTTAAAATGACAAATTCCCATAGGTCTATATAAACTAGTACGGCCAGCCCGAATCTTTGGAACTAGGAACTTGAAATTTGATACGAAGTATCCTGATTCTATGTTTAATCTGCTAAGACGGTATTTTTGCAAAATTCCTACAATAAATAAAAAAAAATAAACCTACAGGAAGGTGGAAAATGTGTGGTGGGGGTGGTTCAAAGGGAGAAACTATATACCTTAACGGCCTGTCCAAAATACCTTGACTACAAATGTGAATTCAATAATACGTATGTGTTCATGAGAAATTTGCCTCCTTAATCAGCCAACCTAACCGCTGAAACTCGAAATTTGACCATGCACTAAAAAGGCATTTATTTTTAAATTTTTGCTGCTAGGAGCCATATATTCGCTGGAGCATGGTTTATTTAGTGAAGTAATACTTTTATGATTTTTAATTAACCGTACGATTCATAACCAGCAAAACTCCTTTAATTTCATAACCAGGTACCCGGGTACCCGAAGTAGGTTGTTTTGCGTTTATTGAAATAAAATAATATTTTCCTGTAAATATTTTTGTTGTTGATTATATTTTGCGTTCTCAACTGTACAAATTTGATATTTGGAAAAAAACTGGTTTCTGTTTGTATATAAGTACCTAAAGCGACACAAGTAGGCAGAAACTGGTTTTATGTAAGGGTTGTTTATTTGCTTATTTTGCTTATTTTCGGTACCTACTTGCTTAATTGCTTTTGAATTAGATAGCAGATGTTCATTTGTGTCGTAAAATTGAAATATTTCATTTGCTTCGCCAGTCTGTGTTGAATATTTGAACAGTGAAGTTGGTGAAAAATGAGCCGCAACGACCGATATTTGTCTACAAGGGAATACTGGAACTTGAGTGATGAAGCAAGAAGCACATATATTCAACGTTTATTTGAGGAAGCGACTTAAGATGAGGACCTTGAAGTGGACCCTGTGGAAGACCAAAATGAAGGAAATGTGTCCTATACTGGCGAAGCTTCGGAATCAGAGAATGAAGATTTGAATGTTGACAACGCAAACGAAATTGCAGCTGCTATTGACGCACCAGAGGAAATTTTCTTTGATGATGAAAGTGAAGATGATGATATGCAAGAAGTAGCACCAACAACAAACCCAGCAGACTACATGACTGCACGTGACGGCACACAATGGCAGCGAACACCACGTAGTTGCCAACAAGTGAGAAGCCACAATATATTCAGAGACCGCTGTGGTCCAGCGCGGATTACTGAAAATATGTCGCCTTTGCAGTGTTTCAAATCATACCTCACAGTGGAAATGGTGGATATAATAGTGCGACACACAAATAGAAAAGCGCTACCACATATAATGCGTACAATGAAGCGAATCCCAATAGACGTCAGTTGAAGTGGAAAGACACGACAATCAACGAAATTTATGCGTTCATTGGAATGATTTTAATGGCTGGCACAAATCATTCTAATGACGAAAACGCAAGAGATTTGTGGACGTCACAGGCTCATCCAATATTCCGCGCCACCATGGGAATAAACAGGTTTTTCGATTTGCTGCGTTGTATGCGGTTTGATGACCCCAGAACACGGGTAGAGCGGCAGCGTCAAGACAAAGCGGCGCCAATTCGCGATATTTGGATAATGCTCAATGCAAATCTTGCCAGATATTATGTGCCATCAGAATGTTTGACCATTGATGAACAATTATATCCATACCGTGGTAGAGCCAAATTCACCCAATATATACCCTCGAAGCTAGCAAAATATGGCATAAAAGTATGGTGGATTTGCCATGCCAAAAACTCATATACACTTCATGGCCAAATATATACTGGCAAACAAGAAACTGGTCGTGAAGTTGGTGTTGGCGAAAGAGTGGTGAGAGATTTAGTTGGGCCATACTACGGTAGCGGACGAAATATAACAATGGATAATTTTTTTACGACGCTGCCGTTGGCTAAGCAACTAAAAGTAGAAAAGCTCAGCATTGTGGGTACACTCCGCCGCAACAAAGCGTACATCCCTGCGGAGATGAAAGAAGACAAAAAAAAAGACGTTGGTTCAAGTTTATTTGGCTTCTACGACAACGTAACACTGCTCTCATATAAGCAGCGGAAGTCCAACTCGGTCATCCTTCTTTCTAGTATGCATGATGATGCACAAATTGACGAGAATGGGAAACCAGAAATTATAAATTTGTATAACCAAACAAAAGGTGGGGTGGACGTAATGGACCAAACGCTCCAAGAATACACGACCCAGCGACAAACAAGAAGATGGCCGATGGCATTTTTCTATAACATCATTGATGTGAGCGCATTTGCATCACACATCATATATTATGGAAATAATCCAACTGCACGATACACCACGACGCGCAGGAAGAATTTCCTGCGTCAACTGGCAGAAAACCTGTGCATTCCTGTTATAGAAAATAGAATTTCAAATGTGCAAAGCGTGTGCCAATTTTCAACAAAAAATGCAATTGAAAGCATCATCGGAAGGCCGTTGGAGAGTGTGCTTTGTGCTGCAGGTCCGTCAACATCTCCGTCAGCACGACAAAGGGGTAGAAAAGTACATACGGGCGTGTGCTACATGTGCAACCTTCTTCCAAATAAGCGCAGAAGAAAAACTAGAAAAAATTGCAGCATATGTAGCACGCCGATATGCGATGAGCACGCCATAACAATTACTAAATGCTTCAATTGCCACAATAACAACGATAGTGATTCGGATGAATTATAATATAATATATATAAAATATGATAAAATAAATAAAAAAGACATTTATTTCCAATAAAAACAACACAAAAAAACGTTTTTTCATTTACATGTCAGGCATTGCATTAGGGTACCCGGGGACCCGGTTGTGTGTTTATGTTGTGAAAATATTGAAAATATTTTGAATTTTTTCGTATTTAAATCTTAGTTTAGCCAAAATCTCTCATGATTCGGAGTTTTATGTCCATATCTCAAAAATTATAGGCACAGCAGCACTTTAAAGTCAAAAAAGGTACACGGGTACCCGGTTATGAATCGTAGGGTTAAAGTGTGCTAGAAATGGTGTTAAAAATGCGAAAAATGTCCCTTAATAACCAAAGTAAACTCCTAAAACTAGAAATCTAAAAATTTTAAAATCCTCTACAAAAAAGATAAATATATTTATTTGAAGAAGAAAATTCAGTGTTCTTCCTAATATATCACTCTATTTATCTACTGTAAAATGAAATACCTTTTTATTATGTTATGTTTTAATATTTGAAAAATAAGCAAGTCGAGAGTATATGCCGACAAGTCATTGAACGCTATACTTTTTAAGAACGCGTGCACATTTTACGGAATAATTCGTCAGTGATTTTGGAGCCACGTGAATTCCAGCACATATTTTCCGGCCATCCTACGCTAACATGTCAAACAATAGGCTTTTAGCTCAAAAAATACTCGAACATCACTTGACAGAGAAGGAGTGGGGAGAACTCGTAGCGCTTGTTGTTCTTTCTCAAATAGCTATGAACCGATCTTCTTAAAAATTTACTCATTTCTTCAAAATAATATTATATAGTTCGTGAATGAAGGATTTTTATTTTTTTATGAAAACTCATTTTATTAGGCAATAGGTACACTCAGAATATTATGTAGTTAACTGTTTGTAGTTTAATAAAAAAGTTTTCCGTTCCATTTAAAAATAAAGGAAGATACATTTATTTTTCAAAGAAACATCTATATTAACTTTTTTATACATTTATTCGAAATAATTTACTATCATTTACCGATTTTTTTCAGTTTCATTTATTTTTTTCATTTGTTTGAAATTTAATAAAAATTTACCCACAAAACGGAAACTTGTGGTTTATTTGTGTCCGTAACAGTTATTACAAACTTAAATTATGTTTGCTGTCTGTTTCAAAAAAAAAAATATTCAAAAAATTTCAATTTGTTTTTTTATTTAAATTGGTTGTATATATACAAAATTTTTCAATACAAATTACAAGAACTTCATAAACACACATACATAAACAAATACATTCACACAAAAAGTGTTTATAGCTTCATATACATACATACATTTTGTATTGTACGAGTATATTAAAAAAAATACAAAAACGGAAATAATTTCAAATAAATGAAAAAAACATTTATTTTTTAAGGATTGGTAGCTGAAATTTTGACATTTATTTTAACTGATTATATCAGTTGTTTCTTATGGATGTGTCAGTTGATTAATCAACATTTAAAAATAAATAACAAATGGCATTTAATTTAAATGAAAATTAAGTAGACCGGTTTTGAAATGAAATATCTTTTCTTTTAAATGATATTTTCAATTATTTCAACTTACAAACTTTTTAAAGTGTAGTGAAAATTTTATCAAAAAAAAATATAACATTTTCTTTACAACTCCGACAAAAATTCTAATTTCAATTTTTTGTTTATTTTTCCTTCGTTCACTTACTAACACGAAAAAAATTGGATTTTTAATTTTTGAAGAACCAGTCTAAGTTATCCTGACTATGTAGAGAAAACTTTTTTTTTGAGAGCCCAAAGGTGTTGGGGTCTCAATGGCTAAATTTTCAATAGATTTTAATAAAAATTTAACATAATACTTGCTAAATATATATCTTGGGTATGTACCTAAATATCGTATGTATGTTTTGAACAAAATATATGATTTAAATAGGTAAAAATACGTTTGTTTTGAACCCTCGAAACTTACGTATAATACCTTAAGTAAAAAATTTTAAGCAATATTTCTTATTTTGGTAAATTCTTTTTAAAAATTCCGGATTTAAGGAGACATTTGGTTTGTAAATTCGTTTTATTTCCTCTTGGCTTTTAAGTTATTCTTAAAATGCTATTTTTCGTATTGAAGGTATTTGAAAAGCAGTGCTGGCTTGTTAAACCAAAGGTTTCCCAACATTTTAAAGTTATAGATTTTGAGCTGGCAAAGCACTTATTATATTATTTCAAATTTATTTTATTAATTGTTTCGCCAACGATCTGCAAAGAAAAGCACTTTATTGATTGTTCGTCAGTGTTTTGACAACGTTTTAAAATTATAATTTTGGATCTGGATAAGTACTTCAATGATTGTTTCGCCAATGGTCCGACAACGTTAAAATATAAATCGCCCTGGGAATGACAAAGCACTGAAATTTAGAAACTTTCGTTCTTTTAACGTTGGAACCAACTTTAAAAGTACCAGGTGAAAGCTTTCCTATTCATATTTTTCTGCCTTTTAATCAAAAGTACACTCACAATATTATATCGTTAAAAACAATCTAAAATACTTATTAAATTAATCGATAATACAATCAAAAAGAGGATTATTGATTTTTCATTATATTCAGCCTATTATGTTGTTTATTTTCAATCATTGCTTAATAATCGACAAAAGTATTAAAAAAAACAGAAAGTCGTTTAAAATAACCATCAATTTTTTACTTATAAAAGGTTTAAAAAAACGATTTGTTTTTCGAATTGAAAGTTTTTTTATTTGTATGTAATTAGAAAACACAACACATACACAGATGTATATATTTTTATTTTCTATTTGTGTTCGTATATTTGAATAATTTCTTGTAAGTTTTACTAAAATTATTTTGTATGTAAACAAATTATTTTGATACACTTAAAAAAGTTTGTAAGTTAAAATAACTGAAAATATCATTTAAAAGAAATGATATTTCATTTAAAAACCGGTCTACTTAATTTTCATTTAAATTAAATGCCATTTGTTATTTATTTTTAAATGTTGATTAATCAACTGACACATTCGTAAGAAACAAATGATATAATCAGTTAAAATATATATCAAAATTTTACCTACCAATCCTTAAAAAATAAATGTTTTTTTTCATTTATTTGAAATTGTTTCCGTTTTTGTATTTTTTGTTTTTTTTAATATACTCGTACAATACAAAATGTATGTATGCATATGTAGCTATAGCCACTTTTTGTATGAATGTGTTTGAGTATGTATGTGTGTTTATGAAGTTCTTATAATTTGTATTGAAAAATTTTGTATATATACAACCAATTTAAATAAAAAAAAACAAATTGAAATTTTTTGAATATTTTTTTTGAAACAGACAGAAAACAAAATTTAAATTTGTAATAAGTGTTACGGACACAAATAAACCACAAGTTTCCGTTTTGTGGGTAAATTTTTATTAAATTTCAAACAAATGAAAAAAATAAATGAAACTGAAAAAAATGGTAAATGATAGTAAATTATTTGGAATAAATGTATAAAAAAGTTACTATATATATTTCTTTGAAAAATAAATGTATGTTCCTTTATTTTTAAATGGAACGGAAAACTTTTTTATGAGTGTAATATAACAAAAATGTATAATTCAAATTTTTATTTTAAACTGAAAATATCAACTTCTATTGAATTATCTTATTTTCTATAGTTTGTTTTTTGATTGACTCACTCAAGTAGTTAAAAAATATATTTCTACGTACAGGGTGCCTCAGTAACAGTGCACTTTTTAAATTTAGTGTAAATTTTTTTTTTGTGCAAGTGGCGACTCTAAAATTTGGTAGCTTGCTGTTACATATATTTATTTCGGTTACTAAAAATGGAACACTTTACGAAAGAACTTCACAAACTTCGAAGAATTTTCAGTTAAGAAAGTGCACTTAATGTGTCAACCGTTCAACGAGTGGTCAAAAATTTTTAAGAAACTGGATCGGTTGTGGACAGTAAGACTCCTGTACGTCAATCTACCTGTCGGTCTCTTGAAAATACTGCTGCTGTAAACCAGAGTGTCGCCGAAAACTCGAAAACATTAATTCGTTCTCAATAACTTCAAATTTTTCGAAGCACTACGCAGCAAATTTTGAGAAAATACTTCAACAAAAAGTAATGAAGAAGCGTGTGGGCCATTTGACGGATATTTTATTCCATACTCAATCGGAAAATGTTTTCTTTACAATTAAATAAAAAAATCACAACTTTCCCAAAAAATACTTGTTTTTATATTAAAATGAAGAAGTGCATTATTACTGAGACACTGGTTATTTCAATTTACTCTTCATTTTTAACAAACTTTACGTATTACTTTTTAAATAAAATACAGTCAGTAACGGAAAGTAAATTTTCTGTTTATTATTCAAAATTTATCATCGGACGAAATTAACCGCCATTGAATTTGGAAAAAAAATGTCAATCCCAAAAAATATTTTTTAGCCGTTTTTCAAAAACCTTAAATGTATATAACGTTAAATCTATTTTTAAAAATTTCTTTAAATATTATTACATTTCATATCTATATACACAATACATAATGTATGCATGTGGCTGGTTTAAATTCTATTAAAAACACAATTTTAAATAAAATACTTTCGTATATTTGTTTGCATCTTACAGTACTTGTATAGGTTTTTCTTTCAAATATCTTTACAAAACAAAAAAAAAAAAAATAAAGTTCCATACAGTTATGCATGAATGCAATTTTCAAATTTATTCCTTGTTCCTGAAAAATAAATATAAAAAAACTCAATTCTTATATAAGTGCAACTAGATATTTGTTACACAGGATGATGTCGTTATTTTTTTGTATATTTTAGTTTTATTTAAAAGGAAACAAATATAAAACAAACATGGTATGATTGAAAATCTAAAGTAAAAAACGTGTATAGTTTTAAAGGAGTAATCACGCATAGTATCACAAAAGTTGTTCAATATTCAATACCTACACAAGCATTTTGAAAAAATAGTCATCAAATTTATATTCAACTTTTATCAGAGCAAAGAAAATCAAATCTTTGGATTTTCTCTTTTTTCAAAAAATAATAATAATAAAAATATACAATTAAAACAGATAGATCAAATAATATTCAAAATTTACACACAAAAACATAGGGCACGATGTAATTTATAAACTAATATAATAAAAAAGAACACTCAAATATGTTGTGAGAGAAAAAATATTAGTATGCCAGATTCCCAATTGGTTCCCAGAAATGAAAACATTAACATTTGGAATGGCAACCCTGTCCATTTGTGCTTCGAAAATCGAAGATGGTTGCCAAAGGGTATTTCTATAAATAGATGGGAAAAGCTCATTTGTACGGGTAATCATTCACTAACTGAAAAATCTAATTTCACATAGTCATTTTCCTTAGAGTGTGTGATATAAATGCCTGTTCATAACCATGAGTTATTTGTGTTGGGTGGTTCAGAAGGAGACTGAAAATGACCTGGTCGGTCGGGTCGAAAGTGTGCGCTCCCTCTAGCGCTGATGCTTATAAGTTTTTTCATTTAATAAAAAAAATAGTGTTTACTATTCGTTAGTATCATTAAAAAATTATGATCTTGAGCCTGATAAAATTAAAAACATATAAATAATAATAATAATTACAGAACTAAGCTTTATTTTTTACTTTAAATTCCTCTGCTCTCTTAAGAGTACCTTCTTTAAAACTTAACGAAGGATTGTGTTCAAATGGTAAACAAACATACAATGTATATCCTTAGAAACGGAAACATATCGTCTCATTTGTTGTATGTTAGAAGTGAAAACTTCCTAATAATTTAAGATCTAGTCTATTATAGATTATAGTGTACTGCCCATCAGAACTTCCTAAGAAATAATATTTTTTTTTAATAAAACAAAATCAAGAATAATAAGTATTGTATATTTGTCATTTGTTATTGCTATGATTACTGGTTATTGATTACAATGTACAAAAATTTCAAACTTTTTCCAAAATTACAAGGTTCCGACGATTGATTCTTATTAGGAGACAAAAAAATATATGTTTGTCGGCGTTTTGATAGATCACATCGGAATTTCATTTTAGAGGCGGTTAATGTTTCCAGTTCTAGACTGTTCTTGCAGCATATCGGTATATAAATTTATGTTTTCTTTACATCTGAAGTGTAGGGTATGTTCATCAACTTTGTATAAAATGATATGGAAAATATAAAATATTTTTGTAGAATATATCAACCCTCTAACTCCCCCTCATAATGGCATTTTTTTGCTTATTCTAACAAATTGTAAAAACACCCCAAAAAAGGGAGGGCGGGGATGAAATGTTCTAACAAAACATACTAAATATGTCAGAACACACCAAATCCCAAAGCTTATCAAAAACTCCAAAATCCAGTTAAATTCAAGATTGCCTATCAGATTTCTAGACAGATTTTGTTTAATATTTTGCTTGCCACGACTGTTCAGATAGAGCATCCTCACTGTAAACTTCTACCAAGATTTGATGACGCGCGACCGCAGTTTTCTTTACATTAAACAAAATTAATAATAAGCACTTTATTGGTACGAAATTAGATATGTTTGAGGCAATAATTTATATTGTTCTTTAAGTTTCAACAATATACAAGTGGCGGGCTCTTCTGTGAAATACTCACACATGTAAGCAATTCTTGCTTACATACGAGGCGGATCAATAAGTCAGTGACTTTTCGAACTTCTCTCGTAGTTATATGAAATGCAACACTGCTCCCATCAAGCGCCAGCTGTTAATAGACTATGTT
Source organism: Eustalomyia histrio (assembly GCA_949748255.1). NCBI lineage: Eukaryota > Metazoa > Arthropoda > Insecta > Diptera > Anthomyiidae > Eustalomyia > Eustalomyia histrio. The sequence goes on along the minus strand of OX456523.1, from coordinate 210,613,648 downwards.
CAAATTTTGAGCAAGTTCCGCCATTTACTTTGCGTTAAGAAGCTGTTAAAAACATAAAACCTCGTGAACTTTTAAAAATGGAAAAAAGTTAATTTGGCATGCTCATTAAACATTATTTTTTTGCAAAAAAAAAAAACCTTCAAATCAAACCAAGGAAATGCTTGATAAATAATATTGGGACTCTGCACCATCGATTTTAATGGTAAAAAAGTGGTTTACTGACTTTCGTTGTGGTCGCAGAAGTATAAATGACGCTGAATGTTCTGGACGGCCAATTGAGGTCAATACACCCGAAAATGTCGAAAAAATGTACGATATGGTGTTGACCGATCGAAGAGTAAAAGTGCGTGATATTGTTGATGCCATATGCATTTCATATGACGCTGTGTTTTCGATTTTAAATGATCAGTTGGATTTAAGAAAGCTGTCTGCAAGATGGGTGCCGCGTTTGCTCACAATTGACCATAAACGTAATCGTGTGACGTGTGTAGCCTCAATGGCAAAAAACCTCGAAAAATCCTATTTTTTGAAAGGGATACAAAAATTGGAGGAACGTTGGACTAAGTGTATTGAGCTAAAAGGAGATTATCCGCTTTCATAACATGGCAATATGGGTATCAAAATTTTTCATTTTATTAGTACATTAAAGCTAAATACAAAAAAAAATTGAAAATCCAAGCATGCTGCAATAAAAAATATTTAATATAATAAAACATTGGGTCAATATAGTACAAGTAATACGTATTTATTAATTTTTCTACTTCACAAAAAATCAACCACTTCCCAAGCTTTCTCTGTGAGAATTTGTGAAAGAGAAATAGTTATATACAACCTAATTGATTTTAAGAGAATTTTATGATATATACTTGATGTTTGTTTTGTGAAAGCTCTTTCTTTCATTTTTTTTAGCCAAATGTAAGAAAACTTAAGATTTTTTTTAGGAAAAAAATGTAAAAAAATTCATAAGAAAAATTTTAGCAGTAAATCGTATTTTTTTAATCAATTGTAAGGGTCGAATAATTTTTTGTCAATTATTTTCTTTTTTTTCTTTTTGTTTTTTTCACATTAACCGAATAGATAAATAATAAAGATATTATGGGGTTATCCGGTTCGAAAAAAATGGGAAAGTCTAACGTTTATAAGATTGAGGGCACTTGTCATTTAAATACTTTAATTTACGTTAAGAATACAAGAAGTTGTATAAATTTAGAATTACTAAAAGATAATATTAAGTATACGCCATGGCGGACAAACATTAGTGAACCTAAATACAGAACTTTTGTACTTATAGTCACAATTCTTAGTTGCACACAAATTGTGGACTTTATTATCAATATTTGTAGTCATGTTTATTGGTTATTCTTTAGACAAGGTGTGGCAACAAGTATCACCCCATTAGAAAATGCTGCCATTATTAGAAATGAAATTATATGTCAGTTTGGTTTTAACAATCGTGAAAGAGCCACGTGCGTAATTTATAGTGACTTAAAATGAATAGTGAACATCTTTCAGAGAATATTTTTGTAAATACAAAAAAAATATTTTTAAAAAGGCACCAACAGTGGAATTTGTAAATACAAAAAACTTTTTATTTTTTTGTAATTTCAATTTTTATTTTCAAAGAAATTTTCTAAATAGAGTCTTGTGAAGTTTATATTTTATATATGATCTTTTTAATACTTATATGAATGACATTGTGTTTTTAATCTGGTTCGAGATCATAAAAAATAAATTTATTTTTTTCGAATGAAAAATATTTAGCTTTCAAAAATATATATTTTATCAAAAATCGTGAGTGACTTTTAATTTTTCAATTTCAAAATTTATACAATTAATATAATTTAATGAATGTCGACCAACAAAAATTACTACATAGTACTGATGCCGAATTAAAAATAGCAAGGATTTTAAGGTTCATTACGTTAGCCCATTTGTTTTTTTTTTGGCAATTAAAGGTTTTGCTGTGAAAACGAAATAATTTCATAAATTAATAAAAAAAATACCTGAAATTGAGTTATAAAAATGTTTTTAAACGATTTTTTATGCTTGAAAATTGATCCACTATTCACTTTAAATAAAAGTAAAATAATTACAGCTGCAAATATTATAACTTAAATTAATTGTACCATTTAAAAAAAATTCTATTAAAAAAATAATTTATTGCTTTAAATTAATAGCTATAAATAACATAAAAAAATTGAAGCGCAAAAATGCTCAATTTCCTGTAAGTGTTAGAAATTCGATTGGTGTTTGTGTGGTTTTAAGTTTTCCATAGTTTAAGTTTCCCCCGAGCATGCAGTTCTCACAAAAATACACACATGCTTTAAGAGATATTGTCAACTGAAATGTAAAGGGCCTTAGCACGAATTATTTATTTATTTATTTAGGTCTACTGATTTATATTTTACAGATTTATATACAAAATGTATTAATTAAATAAAACACTGTTAAATTATATTAATTAAAAATCTTAAATAAGTTGAATTTAAATTAAAAATATTACAAATTTTAATTAATACCATCATTAGTTTTGTGAAAAGATGTTCATGACGTAAATCACGAGGAGAATTTTACAATATCAGATAACTCTTTACATTTAATCCGATTTGAAAGTACGTATATTATGTAAAGAAATTAATGAAAATGAAGATCTTCGATCACTTAAAGATTATAATCCTATATATTTACGTATTATGTCATTTAAAGGCATACTCTCAGACCTAATGCTAATTTAGTAATCAGTTTCTGAGTTTTAGAGTTTCTGAGTAAAGAGTTAATGGATCTTTAAATTCATTAGAGCTTCATTAGATCTTTAACCTCAACAACTCTATTAAGAAGATTTTCACGAATAGAATAGTTGCACAACATTGGATTACGACAATGTGTGTAAGAAATAGTACACCATTCTGCTAATGCATTCAAATCTCTCTGAATCAAAAGAGAATAAGATTGACCTGAAATAACAGCGAAAATTTTTAAATCGTCCGCAAACATCAATGGCTTAGAAAATTTCAAACAATTAGGCAAATCATTTATAAAAATTAAAATGAGTTACCTGAGGAATACCTGAAAAAGCGTTAATTTTATTGCTGGGATAGATCGAGCCCATTTTAAATCATAGTTTTGTATTAGTTAAAAAAACTTTTAAAAAATAATAATAAATTTCCATTTATACTGAACATTTGTAATTTAGACAACAATTTCTCATGGCATACGGAGTTAAAAGCTTTTGAAAAATCAGTGTATATGACATCTATATACCTTTTATCGTCCATTGCAATCACTATCCGATTGGTCAAAACAGCTAGATTTGTACCAGCCGATGGACCAGGTTGAAAGTTAGAAATACTATGAGACACATAATTATAAAGTTTTATTTTAAGAATACTATCAAAAATGTTGGCCATTGTAAATTGTTTACAATGGTTCTATAATAAGTTACTCTAGTTTTATCACCAGATTTAAATATAGGCACCACACAACAATTCTTTCAAATCTTTAAGAATTTGAATTTTTTTAAACAAACATTAAAAAGAATTTTAATCGTCTTTACTAAAGACGAACAACAAATTTTAAAAAACATTGGAGGTATTGCGTTATTAAAAATGCAAGAAGGGTTATCCTTTAAAGTCAATACAGATGAGATTATGTCATCTTCAGATATACAATATATATTTACAAAAATATTTTAGCATACAGGGAAGCAATGATTTATTTTGGCAATTATAATTCTTAATTAAATTAAATTCCAATAATAAATAAATAAAAACACCTTGTTTCTTTAATATATGAAAATACCAAAGGAAATGGTATTTAAAAATATAATTATGGGGTCATTTTGTAAATCATATATCTAGACAAAGTTTTTAAATTTTCCGTTTTTGAGTTTAAATAAGTTTTTTTTTTCAAAATCCGTAAATGGTGAGGAGGTTTTAAAACTTAAAAGTTGTTTTTGTCGCCGAATGGACAAATTATTTTTAACACATTTTCCTTGTTGATGTTCATTTTGATATCAAAAAATACAAATTTGTAAACAAAATTTAATTTATCAAAGATTATATTGGAGTTGGTCAAGGACATTTGAAAATTATGTAAATCAATCTTTTTTTCAGCACACTTTTATGAAATAGTAGGACTTGAAAATTGAAGAAACTTCTCAGCAAATATTTAGTAATAGCAGCTCATTTGATTGCATTACCTCTAAAGTAAAAATAATGAGTAACTAATAATGTGTTATAAAACCCCTTGCAATAGTCAATAGAGTCAATAGTGCTGGATACCTTACTGTCATTTATAAGTACCGACGCGCTTTTTTGTACACTATTCAAATAGTCCAATATACTTTCAAGCTCCTGCCCATATATGGAAGTAATATTCCATCCTCTGTTGGGTGGCAATAAAATTAAATTCTTCTTGTGACACTGAATTCTCATGTCCAGAATATCAAGAGTATCCGATTTCTCGATATTGAAACCACCATTATTTACAAATATCATTTAAGACCCCACAGCCACATGTATTCAAAGCGACCCTATACCCGCGACGCCACTTAGGGATTGACGAAAGCTCACTATTGATATTATGAATGAATCTGGCTTTTACAGAAAGCGTTGATAGTGTTGAAAATTTTATCAAGAGGGTCTCCGAGTGGTAGTGTACTTAATTATTCTACACAACCCTTATAATCTATATATCTAAAATCAATAAAAATGAGAGAAAAATAGGGAGAAAGAACCGAGCTTTGCTGTAACCCAGAATTAAGCAGAAAATTGTTTGATGAAATTTTATCCATAACAACACCAATATTGCGATGACATAAATCGAGAGACACATTACCGGCACCACAAGCAACACACGAAGGTATGACTTGGAAATATTTAGAGCATCAACTTTACTTTCACCAATCTCATGAATAGACGTACTCCAAGGCCCTGAAAGGAAAGTTTCCGTAGAACGACCACTACGAGAGCCATACTGTCGACCGCTGTGACAGTGAATTGGACTCAGGTTAATTAACAAGATGATAATTAGCCATGCTTTCTATTATTTTCGAGAGCGCAGAGAGCAGATAGTTATTGGCCACACCATTTTTAGGAAATGACTGAATACTGATAACATTTCGAGATGACTAGAAGATTTCTGCAGAAAATAATTCAAAAATTATTTAGTTTTTGTCATCGATAAAAGGTGGTTCTAAATAGAGCCTTTTTGGTACATTTTATGTTACGTCCCTTAAGATTTAACCCTCTCTTAGGAATCTTAAATGTATTTTGGTCCAAAAATTGTAAAAAATAAAGTGTTTTCATGTCTTTTTCCTGAAATTGAATGTGTGAAAATGTTAAGTGTTTTATTTTTGGTGTTGAACCAGATAATTTTTTTTAATCGAGCATATTTTAAACAAAATTTTAGTCAACCTTAAATTTTTAGAATTTTTCATAAATATAAAAAATATCGATTTTGCATTCGTGTCTAAATTTAATTTGAATATCATCTGTGCTTTTAAAAAAATGGGTGGTACATTTTAACATATACTAAAATTTTATGAAAATTTCCTTTCATTTGAGAACTCACACTTACATGTAGATCTGCCCTTAGATTTTTTTGACCCAGGAGCACATTTCAAAGATTTATTTAATTACATATTCTTTTATGTGTAGGAAAATCATCGTAAATTTAGGAATTTTATTACAAACTACATAGATTTTGCGCAGCTTAGCAGAAATACGAGATTAATGTGAATACTCTCATTATAAAATTTCATTTAAGTGGTTCTGAAAAGTTGAAATCATTACAATTTGAATCATTTCATAAACAACTCTTTTACTTTTTATGTTTTCTTTATCCGTATGGCTTAATATATTTTAAGTGACTATATATCTATGCATATTAAAGGAAACGTACATGATAATCTTTAGGTCTTAACAAACTATAAAAAAAAAATTGTTGCTACGCCAAAGATGTTTTCTTAGTTTTCTCTGTTATTCACAATATTTATTTGCTAAAGTTATTGAATGTAAACAAAGGAAATTGTGGGTTTTTACCCGAAGAAATTTATTATTGAATTTTATATTAAAAGAAGGAAATTATTTGTCATGCATACACAGTTTTTAGGCAGAATTTCCACACAATGTGTTTTGAGCAAAAATCATGTTTTTTGCAGGATTTCCAAAATAATTTTCTTACCAAAATGGAATGTTTTACCCAAAGTATGTACAGTATGCACAGTATTATTAGTTGTGGCAAAAATCCCTCAATATATTTTTACAAGAGTTAAACATAACTTTCTCAAGGATACATTATGTCAAAATTGGCAGTGTAAATTTTAAAGATAATAAACAAGATTATATTTTGGTCCTGGAAGACAATTCGCCATCGCGGTTTGCTCTAATTATAAAGCCTTCCCTCTATATTTTACAGCTTTTACGGTGTTTTGTAATTTCACAGCCTTCGCGTTAAAACAGGTCTCTCTTACAACAGCATTTACCAAAACCATACTGGCGATCACTAAGACTTAAACTGAACTCTAAATAAATTAATGAAAGCATATTATGATTGAGAGGTTATTTTCGAGGTTATTAGCCATCACCATTTTTTGGCAATCTTTCAGCATAAGTTGAAGATAGGACGAACCATCATCTAAGGGTACGGTTTGAGCACCAGTGCTGGTGCAACATCCGGCACTGCTGACTTATTTACATTAAACTTTATACATGTTGGCTTGTGCAATTAATTTGAAAGAAATCAAAGACAATATAATTAGCTGTTGGTCCTTAAAAAGTCTGAATTATAAACAAAACTACAAAAGATCCTTTTAAAATTAAAAAAAAAAAATTATTCTGGGATGCTAATAACACTAGTTTACAGCAAAAATGCGACTAATAAGGCCTCCTAAAGCCGAAAATTGCATTAACATTTTTTTTCTGGGCTAGTTTTTGAAATTTTTTATTCTTTTATTTTAATTTATTAGTGAATTTACCATTTTGACTATATCTCGAGTTTCGCTCAAAATTCAGTCGTATTGCAAACGAAAAACCAGTAAGGACACAAAAAGTTTTGTGAATATGGTTTTTAAATCGGTCAAGTAGTTTAAATATGGGTCAAAATAGCGCGAAAAAATAAATTTTTTTGATAAAAAAAAAAAAAATTAAAACTTAAAAAAAAATAAAAAATAAAAAAGATATTTTTTGTCTTACATGGTAAAATCTGAAATAATTTTTTACTTAAATGTTGTAAGCAATTTTAAAATCTATGGATAAATACCAAAGCTATGATCATTTATGTTAAGGTACCCAAATTTTAAATTTTTCTATTTTTTTTTATAATACAACTGTTGTACTTCTAACCAGGTACTAGTTGCTTTTTGGAGGCAAATCTAAAAGTAACATACTACATAAATGGCGATTCTCCTTGCGCCAAGTATTATTCAACCGAAGATGTGATATATTTCTGCCACGAATTACCTAGTTTGTTCGAGGAGCTTGGAGCGCCTTACAATGCAATTGAATGGCGACTATTTGTTGATAGTAGTAAATAATGTTTCAAAGCAGTTCTTTAATATAACATAAACAAGAAACCATCTATACCCATCGCACATGCTGTTAAAACTAAAAAATCGTACGAAACAATGATTAAATTGCTAAAATGTATTAACTATGAAGATCACAATTGGAAAGTTTGTTCCGATTTAAAAGTGGTGGGCATGGAATGCGGAATGCAAGATGGATACACAAAATATTGTTATACCCTCCACCATATATGGTGAGGGTATATATCAGTTTGTCATTCCGTTTGTAACATGTTGAAATATAGGTCTAAGGCCCCATAAAGTATATATATTCGTGATCCTTATGCAATTTTAAGTCGATTTAGCGATGTCCGTCTGTCTGTCTGTTGAAATGGCGATCACGACGCAAAGACGCAAGCGGGGCTGCCTAATTTTACCCAGATTATTGTACATCCTCCCTAGCAGTTTGGTATTGAAAATGAGCAATATCGGTACAGCGGTTAAAAAGTTATGAGTGAAAATGTGAAGATACCTCTGAATTTTTCATACACATTGGTGTATTTTCATAGTAGCGACTGGTATATAAAATATTTTTTTTTCACCAGTCGCTTAGGAATTAATAATAATTTGTATTCACCTCAAATATTTTTTACCTCAAAAATTTTTTTCACCACTAAAATTCTCTTTCACCACAAAAATTTTTTTCACCTCATAAAATTTTTTTTACCTCAAAAAAATTTTTTTTCAACAAAAAATTCGTTTTCGTATCCAAAAAAGTTTTTCACCTCAAAAAATTTTTTTCACCTCCATAATTTAACTTCAAAAGTTTTTTACATTATTTGTATCAAAAAGAGTAGAGAAAATTTTTTTAGGACATTGGTGGAGGGTGTTCAAAGATTCGGCACAGCCGAATTTAAGCCTTTTTTACTTGTTTTTTATTTGTCTCTGGGACAGCCGAGCTCGTATTTTCATTACAAGAAAAAACATTGGCCATTACAGTGGGCCAAGACAACATAAAGTATGTGCCTCTTATTAGGAAAGAAAACATTATTTATCCACCATTACATATAAAACGTGGACTCTTGAAAAACATCGTTAAAGCATTGAATAAGAAAGGCCAAGCTTTTGTCTATTTGAGTAAAAAAAAAGAAGGAATTTTTAATGGTTCACAAATAAAAAAAAGAACTCTTATAAAAGATACAAAATTCAAGAAATATTTGTCCCCACATGAGACTGCAGCTTGGAAATCATTTTAATTGGTGGTTTCTGATTTCCTGTAAAACAACAAAAACTCAAAATACAAGACCATTGTTGAAGATTTGATTAATTTGATTTAATACTAAAATACAAAAAAATTTAAAGAAAATCAAAAAAACAATATTAAGTTAATTTTATTTTTTTAATACTGTTGATCTTAACTATACAATATTATTGGGCATGCTTTCATAATAATATAAAATAAAAAAAGGAGAAAATCTTAAATTAGGAACTTTTAGATAAATGGTCATAGCTTTGGTATTTACCCATACATGTTCTTTGAAAATTACTTTTTTTTTTATAGAAGTACCACATGTAAGAAAAAAATATTTTATATTTTTCCTTTCAAGATTAATACCATTTTTATTATTTTGAAATTTTCGGATTTCAGTTCTTGCCGAAAAAAGTGAATTTTCTGTAAAATGTTTACCCATAGGTCCAAAACTACTGAACCAATTTAAAACCCGTAGTTTAGAAAAATATTGACCATAAATGACAATTATTTTGCAATTTGATCGATCAAAATATATTGGTCCTAGTTTGATATATAGTCAAAATAGTAAAATTACTCAAAAATTAAAATATAAAAATAAAAAATTAAAAATTTTTCAAAAACTACTTCAAGAACAAAATTTTTAAATCCGATTTTCGGATTCAGGAGACCCAAATCAACAATAAAAAAATAGTGGCTCGCTTGTCGCACAAAATTTTTTAAAATTTGTTAACTAGTGTAATTTAGTGTCATAAGGAAAGAGTACCACCAACAAATATTTTAATCAAATTCAAAAAGTTTAAAAATTGTTTTAAATTCCTTAAAATGTAATGAATTTAGTTCCCATTCCCAGCAAAAAAAATGGTAGTCATTCTGTGACTATAGCTTCTTTCATTACTTCCTAAACTTCAGTTGGCATTCTTTTATGATTTTTTTGTGTTATTCTAAGGCACTTCCAAGAAATTCATGAGTTCATATTTGAAATGTAGTGATCTGGATATAAACCCGATGAATATCTTAAAATAACACTCTTCATTACTTCTAAAGCATAAGTTATAGTATATCGTATATTTTTTTTTGAATCTAAAGCATTTATTCAAATTGAGAAAATAGTTCTGATGAACCTTTTTAATTTTTTTATTAAATCATTTTTTATATTTTAGTTTAAATTTTCAGGAGGGTTAGAATTTATGCAGTTTTGCAATTTTTATAAAAGTTTTGAAAAATCAAGAAAAACAGATTTGTTTTGACCTTTAATTGAAACTAGCTAGCCTGTCATTTGCATTTTTTCGGCCTTAAATATTTATGACGACGCAATCTGTGCATTTTTGCATTATGTATTTTATTTTACACTACATCATTTCCAGTTTTAATTCAGAATTTACCAAAATAATTTTAAAATTGTGTAAAAATTATTTCAAATTGTTCAAAAATGTTTTTAAATTGTGCAAAAATTATTTAAAATTGTTCAAAAATATTTTGAAATTGTCTTGAAATGTTTCAAAATTGTACAACCAGTTTTTAAATTATCCAAAAATATTTTAAAATTTGTTTTAAAATTCATTAAAATTTTTTAAAAATGTTTCAAAAATGCTTTTTCACTAATGCAGAATTATTTATTTGTTTTAATAAAGAGTATTTGTATATTAATGCATAAATTTCGCTTCTTTAAACTTTTTTTTTTGCATTCTTATGAATTAAATTTTCATGAAAGCTTAAATACTACAAAGTATATGAACATTTTCCAATCACGCATCAGAATATCTAATCATTGTATTATCATTGCTTCCTTAGAGTAAAGTATGAGTAATGCTAGTAGCTACATTTAAATACTTCCATCCTATGACACGCTAATGTTAAATTCATCGATGAAACCATCAGAAACGAAGTCATGCCTTTTCCATAGTAGTGATGCTTTTATTGCTTCTTTGGCAGCTTCATTTTTGCTGGGATTAACAATGTTAAATAAATATATAAAAAATATATTGATAAGTTATAATTTTTTCGTTTAATGAATGTAGGGGAAATTTGACCTGATCCCTGAAAACAGTTTTTTACTCCTCTATTTTTTTGAAATTAATAGCTTTTGGCAAATATTTTATATATTTTTTAGTCCAAATATTATTATTTCTTTTCAAACAATTCAGAAATACTTGGCACCAAGCACCCATTTTAAACTGATCTGTATTTTCTGTTTACTTTATCCATTCAAACATAAAACAAAATTCTGCAATTCTCAATTATTTAATTTAACAAAACACAAGAAAGTTAAAATTTTATATTCAGTACATCTCGAGGAATAAATATGCCACAATTTGGAGGATCTGATTTCTTGCAGCAATTTGTTTTAAGCGTATTATATTCATTCATCAGTGAACGGCTCTTACATAGAGTGATTACGCAAATCCAAAATAAAAATACAGCGTAAGTTCGAAATCAACGCAGCCTGTTTTGTTAAATTCATACTATGCCACTAGTCTTGTATCTCATTAGTTAGTATTGGTTATACAAAAAAAAAAAAAAAACAATTAAGGAGTAGGAAAAAGGAAACCAAATTCAAAAACAAACATTATGGGTAGAAACACGAAGGATGCTTTTGAATCTCTATAGGATTTAAAATTGTACAACTAGCTTAATAATGCCATTGAAATAGAAATTGGTAGTGTGCAGTGTGTACATAGTTTGAGATGTTCTTGTTGTACATGAAGTACAAGTATTGTTGCTAAATACTTGTATGCAAATTCACACAACTGTTACAACATATTGACATTGATGATGAAAACAGATTTTGTAACATTTTTCATTGGATTTTGTTTTTTATAGAAAGATTTTTTAAGAGCTAAATTTAAGACATGCTATTCGAAAAGACCAAAAAATCTCCATAAGTGTTGATATGTAAGGGCTGATAATTTCAGCTACACTTGTTGCGGGGGGTTTTTTCGTCCCACTGCATCTGTCTAAATCTGTCAATTGACCCTGAGTTTTCAAGAAAACGCCAAATGTTGTAAGGAAAAAGATGCATTGTAAATAACTTGATTTGTGGTTTAGTGTCAGGTAGTTTTTTTATTGTTAATTTACTATTTATATTTTAGGTATCCTTTTCTTCGTCATCACAATCTTTAATAAGAGATCGACATTAAAATTATTTTTTTTAAAGCTTCTTGTACATAATTGAACCCATCTTGAGACTCACATAATTTTATAGTTGATTGTTCCAAAGTTAACACACATTGATTGTGGTTTATCCCTCAGACGATCTAAATCCAATGTGATTTCCCACAATTTATACCAAAGTGTTAGATTTGCAATTAATTGTAGCGGTGCAAATTGTAGTACAATATTAATTCCAGAATTCCAAATTATATTACCGCTCCGGGGAAGATTTAAAACATTTAACCTTATGTCCAATTATAACATAATATGCGTTTTGTGTCATCTGAAAAGGAAATTGGTTTAATACTGCTGCCAAATTACGTGTTTGGTTTTGACCAAAAACAGCTAATACATTCGAACCTTGGCATTCATACGAAGGCAGTGTTTAATGTTTCCAAATCCTTTGCTGCAGTTTGTACTCACAATTGACTAGATACTAAAGTACGTTGTACAAGTATTGTAGAAATTCCTCCACATCTGGTCAGCCTGTAACAAAGAAAGAAACAAAAAAAAAAAAAACAAATGTATTCAAAAAAAGAATATAAACAAATTCTTAAAAAGAAAAATAGGAGTTGTTTTGCGTATTGGAAAAATTTTATCGTCCGACAGATGGTTGTTCCATGCCATTTTACGGCGGTGGAACTTGATTTTTTTTTTGTTTTTTGCGGCATGGTATAATTTAAAGGTATGGGAGTGAGTTCCACCATAACCTCCGAGTCCCAATTTTATTTTTTTAAGAATTATATGGAGGGGTCTTCGTTTCCTAGAGAAACCACTCTCCTACCCGAGTCCCGGTTAGATTTTATTTTTTAGATATATTTTTATACCCTTCACCACAGGTGGAAGGGTATATATAAGTTTGTCATTCCGTTTGTAATTTCTACAATATTGATCTTAGACCCTATAAAATATATATATTCTGGGTCCTTATGAAGAGCGAAGTTGATTTAACGATGTCCGTCTGTCCGTCTGTGTGTTGAAATGGGTTTTCCGAAGAACCCAGATATGATGAGGACTTGATTGTTTTTTATTTCTGTTACATGTGATCCATTTCTGTTTGCTATTAAAAATCAGACAGATCGGTTAATAAATGGCTGAGATATTAGCAAAAAACCAGGACTACCTCTAATTTTTCCAGTAAAATCCCTTTGTTTAATATGTATGTAGAATTTTGAGCATAACAACACATCCATGTGTTAAAATTCTTTTCTTTCATCTCCACCTTTTATACACAAACAACACACATACAAAGATTTGTCATTTAAATAAAAACTAAACAAATCCCTAATGAACGAAGATTTTTATATATGTACCTCTATTGACGATGATTTTGTGTGAGCTTCAATAGCTCAGTTGTCTAGCCGCTATGTCACAAATACTTTTTTTCTCTAAGCCCGCGGGGTTTGAGGTTCGAATCTCGGTCAGGTCAATTCACTTTTTTTTTGTACATTTTTTTTTATTATTTTCTTATGACTTTTTATTTTGCTTATTTTTGGTTTTTTTTTATATAATTTTATATAATTAATTTATATAAAATTTTATATTAATAATTAGAAATTCGTTTCTTTCATCTCCACCTTTTATACACAAACAACACACAAATAAAGATTTGTCATTTAAATAAAAACTAAACAAATCTCTAATGAACGAAGACTTTTATATATGTACCTCTATTGACGATGATTTTGTGTGAGCTTTAATAGCTCAGTTGTCTAGACGCTATATCACAAATACTTTTTTCTCTAAGACCGCGGGTCCGAATCTCGGTCAGGTCAATTCACTTTTTTTTTTGTACATTTTTTTTATTATTTTCTTAAGACTTTTTTTTTGCTTATTTTTGTTTTTTTTTTAACATTTAATAATTAATTTATATAAAATTTTATATTAATAATTAAATAATCCATAAATAGGCTATAAACATCAACATTTTTATAAAAACCCTCTGATACAAACAAAATACAAACGTTTTTATACCTTTCACCACAGGTGGAAGGGTCGCGGGTTCGAATCCCGGTCAATTCACTTTTTTTTTGTACATTTTTTTTATTTTCTTAAGATTTTTTTTTTTTTTTTTTTTTGTTTTTTTTTTACATTTAATAATTAATTTTAATAAAATTTTGTATTAAAAATTAAATAATCCATAAATAGGATAAAAACATCAAAATTTGTATAAAAACCCTCTGATACAAACAAAATACAAACGGTTTTATTTCTATTTTTTGCTTCGATTCAAAAGAATTTATAAAAAGATTTTTAAACCATTTTATTTCTCACATATTAAGAAAATTTTATACATAATTTACCTTTGAGTGCAACTATTTTAGGTCATAACTTATAATAATTTATAAAAAAAATTATAAACTATTTTCCTTCAAATTTTTAAAATTAAGCTAAAGAAATTACAAATATTTCTAATAAAAAAGCTAAATAAAATCCCAAATGCAAATTTGCCAGCTAAATCAAACTATTTTGTAGAAATAAAACACATGCAGTTGTAGTGATTTCTTTTAACGATTTGTTGAAATTCTTTTCTTTCGCCTCTTCACCTTTTATACACAAACAACAAACACTATTCTAGAGCTGTATTATGACCTATGGATACGTCTTATATAGCAAAAGATCGAAAATCTGTAGTATAACATATTTGCTGAAAAACTCGGAAATATCGGTTCAGATACAAAAAAGTTATGCCCAAAACATAAATTTTTTTGAAATACCTATTTTCTGGAACCATAAATCTTCCCGAGTCCAAGTTTAATCTCCAAACTAAATGGTTAATTTCCTCTTAAAGGCGTCCGTATATAAATCTGTCCATTTCATATATGTCTATATATAAACTTCAGTTTTTTCCCAACCATGGTGAAGGGTATATAAGATTCGGCATAGCCGAATTTAGCCGCTCTTACTTGTTTTTTTTTTTTTTAATTTTTCAATAGGGTTCCACTGCGGTTAGATCACTTTAGGATACGTTTGCGTATGAAGTTAAGTCGCATCTCTGCTTCCCAAAGACTCAATTTCAATGTTTGCCTAAAAAGAAAAAAATGGGAAGGAAAAAATATTAGTAAAATGTGGCAAAACTATACCATACTATAATTACCCAATGTTCAAGATGCAGCAAATCCTTCTTTTTTTCTGAAATTAAAAAGAATTAAAAATGATTAATTATAAAATTTAATGTATTTTTCTAAAAAAATATATTCTAAAAAATTGATTATAAAAGACATATAATTTACACTTAAAATTTTCTTACCGTCTTCCTCCACGTTTTCTTCTGTACTTGTCCAGTTATTTTGTATTCTGGTGCGTTAGCATGTGTTTTTTTTTTTATCTAGCTACAGAAGTGTTAGTGACTACCTGCTTTTTTATGTTTGCGTAAACCACTGTCAAGTTGTATTTGTTTTCGTTCAGGCTACACCATCTTAAAACGGTAATTTTTAAAATAAAAATAATTTTTAAAAAGAGGTAGTTTTGATGGGAGCCTGTTTAATGTAAAAATAAAATTGCAGTTTCCACTCGAAGAGTGAGATAGAGAGAGACAGGGAAGGGGTTTTTAGGAAAATATGGATGCATATTTAATTTAAAATAGGAAAAATCTATAAAAAATAAGTAAACAAGTTTTTTTTTGAAAAAAGAGAGAAAACATTTTTAAAATTTATATGTACAAAATTAAATGTATACTGCAAAAAATATATATAAATAGGCAAAAAACACTGATTTATTGGAAAAACTCCGTTGGAAAATATGATATATAAGTAGGACAAATAAAAAAAGAGTATGATTCGGTTGGCAGTTTTTCGAGTGTCCGCAGTAAGCGGTGGTGACGGGTGCAATAACCAAAATAAAAGTTTACACCAAAAAAAATTATTATAGTTAAAAAACAATGGAAAAATTTAAACAGAGAAAATAAAATAATCGAATACCAATTAAAAAATTTTACACCCAAATTAAATAAAGAAAAAAATAGTTAACAGAAAGAAAACTTTGAACAGATAAAATAATAGTTTTACACAAAGTAAAAAGATAGTTAAAAACACTATACATCACGATAAAAAAATACGCTTAAAACAATTAACGAAACCATCGAACATTCAGGGGAAAAAATAGAAAAATTAAACATAAGACAAAATCGTTCGGTGTAATAGCCTTCATTAAGGCCAAATTTCAAAAGAAAAGTAAAGTACGTGTAAAAACCAAAAAAGGAGCTTGGAGAAGGAATCAACATAAGGGTAAAATCCGAGTGCCAAAAACTGACCGTGAGGAGAGGAGTCTGGTACAAACGTCCCATGAATGCCGCATCTATGAATTGATGAGATCTGTACAATTTATTTGGCCGATGAGAAGTCAGCCAGAACAAATGTGAACTTTTTTAGAGCAGTTTTTTTTAGATAGTTAAAGGCTAGAGAAAATATAATAAAACATATTTAGGATATTATTTCTTGTTAAGAAAAAACATTCTTTTTATTATTGTTTATGTTAGGTTGCTTTTTATGTTTAGATTTTTATATATAGGTATTATTAATTTTTATTAGTATTTTAAATTATTTATTGTTTTTATGAAATTTTCGCGCTTTTCATTTATTATCCTGAAGAAAAAAATATTAGGAATATAATTTTTATTAGTATAATATTTATCTCTTTGAGGAAACAAAGTACGTAGGGTTCTCATTAAAAACGTTTTGTTAATTTAAGTCCTTATTAGAGACATTTATTTTACGTCCTCATTGAGCTCCTTTAGGTGCGTCAGTTAACGAAAAAAATGGTATGCAAATTGGAATTTGCAGGATTTGATCCCTAGGGAAACAAAAAGGTAAAATTGATAGATATTTTATTTTATTACAAAGCGAAAATTAAAATAATAATATGTTATATAAAGTTTTTTTTAGTAACAGAAAATAAATGTATTTATATAAGTTTTATTTAATAAAAGTTTGCTACTTACAATTTATGAAAAATGAAAGAAAGTATGTTGGGATCGTATAGGTTACAAAGATTTAAGGATAGAATTCTACGGTCAATGTTGGGAGGGCAAATAGTGGCTTCCATCTGTCTCTGACTCGGTGTGTGGTATGTTTTATTTTGTGTTTGAGCGATTTTTGCGTTTAAAGATTACCAGTGTTTATGTGTGAGCACGGCACTGTTAAGAGGATTGGGACGGTCTGAAAAAATTGTGTTCGAACTTGCCGGAACACATTTAATTTTTGTTTTATGTGGAAAATTCTTCATCAATAGTGTTTTGTGCGCCTAACAGACCTATCTTGTAAATACCTTTAATTTATCTATAAAAATGCATGTAAAAGTGTTACTATAAATCATATAAAAAGGCAACTACTGCGCATACTTACCAAAAAATAATGGATATGAAAATCTTACTTTATATCTTAAAACAATGCAATAAAAACACTTTTTTGTTGATCAATTATTTTATGTATAAAGATAAAGAATTATTTAACTTCTATAGGTAACACAATAATTTATTTTTTAAAATAATTATGAAAGTAATCAATTAATATTACGAGTTATCATTAATTGAAACCAAACTAATTCTTCGTCTGCGGCATTTTTTTAAACTAACATGCAGGATAATATATCTGTGTAGTTTACATTGTAGGATTGAGTGTTAAGATCTGTCAAAGAGGGAAAAGTTGTCTTACGATTTTTGTGTCAGTCATAAGTTTTCCTATCGGATTATCCGTTGTTAGAAAACTCTCGAAAAATCTCTCCCTCTCGTAAGGTGTATAGTTGGAGGGAGCTCCTCACATTTAATATCTATAGGATTTTAATTAGAATTATATTGACAGTGTTATGATTTCTTTATTTATGATCTTATAATGAGAGCCGTTCATTCTTTAAATATAAAAAACAGACATGCATCGATATTAAAAAAAGCGACTTAGTTAAGGTATGAATGAGCTGGCTGGTCGAAGACCTCGCATAAACCAATTGGGTCCTTAGTGTTACCAGATAAAAAACGTTAAGGTAGACAGCTGTGATCGCACACTAGGTGCCCCACACTCTTCTACCATAAGCCAGGAGTTTTAGAGTTCAAATTCTAGTGATTTTCGTTAGATCTCGGAATTGATAATTTTTCACAAAACTTTCTCTGGAGCCTACCAGAGACGCATCCACCCACATGCACTTGGCAAGAATCGTAGTCCAGCAGTGACCGGGTGCTGACGGGTCACTCCTGGACTGCGAGTATTCTTCCGATGTCTAAATAATTTTCGGTACTCTGTACGTTTCAATATTCAATCTATTCACCTTAGCCTCAAACATTAAAGCGGTAAAAACTGGAGTGGCACATGAATGTTCATTGCTCTTCCTCCTGGCAGATGAACTCCAGATCATCCGCAATCTCGGAGCAGAGCTTTCGACTGAAAAATGCTTCTTTGGTATAAAGCTCTAGACATAAAACTGCATTCCCGACTTTCATCATTCATCGGTGGAGAAATTTAAGATTCTGTGGTAGGAGCAAAGTTCTGCCAACCATTCAGACTCCTTATAGTGAGGATTTACATTCTGTGATCATCCCAGCAAAAACAAGGGGTTTAACTACTTACTAGCCTATTTACTCGCTTAATTAGTTTTGTTCGTGATGTCCCAAAAGTAATGAGTGGTCATTACCTTCTCATCTACAAAAAACACAATGTAATGGGTGGTCATTACCCTATCGCTTACGAACAGCCAAAAAATAATGAGTACCCATTACTTTTTGGACATCGCGAACAAAAGTAATTAAGCGAGTAAATAGCCTGGTAAGTAGTTGATACCATGTTTTTGCTGGGATATGACGTATACACAAACTGTTCCGTAGTTCTGTGCAAGTATCTGCTCTCTCTACAGGCATCTGCAAAGACTCTGCCTTGGATTAGGTTACATTTCTTTGTTGTATATAGAATTTACCTGCATACATGGAGCGCATTTGTGGTCTTTTTATCCACTCCTTAAAATTGATCTTTCATGACAACTTGCTGTCCAGTATTACCCCAGATACTTGGCATGGTGTTTCAGAGTAAGGTTCTCACCAAACTAGGCGTGGACCAAGGATTTACCATAGTTCTCTTAATGAAGAGAACCATGACCTTATTCTCAGGTTTAACACATAGTCCCGCTCTGGCCGCTCACCGGTTTAATACTCTTAGTAATACCTCGATCCAGAAATTGTCATTTCACTCTTAAGCCCCTCAATTACTTCATTCACAACAAGTGTCTACAGTAGTGGAAATAAAACTCCTTTCTCTGTAGCTTACCTTTGTGGGACATTCCATCCAAAGTAAATTACCTAAAACTGAATGAAGCACAATGTCAACTGATTTGCACCTCGTATAAGCGTGCTGGTTGGCACAACATGGAAGTCTTTAACTTGGTATGTCTTCAGGAGAAAAGAAGTAAGACTCTTTTTTAGCATAAAAATGGCTAGTTTTATCTAATTTCGGTAAAAATATAACCTTGGTCATTCTCCAAGATATAAACACATAATACAGTCTCAGAGAAGCCCAAAAGATTTCAAAGACAATGTCTGCCCTACTAAAGGTGGGACGGAAATATCCATTCCGACACAAAAAACTTATGAAATGAAATTATATGTTGTTTTATTTTCTTTTGAGTCGAACATATCCCTGCTACCTTGTAAGCGTCTAAAAGACAGCAATGCTTGTGTTCGAAAGATTGAGGCCGAAGGATTACAGAAAAAAAAGTTTAAATTTCCATGTTTTCGATTGGGAAATTTACAGCACTATAAGTTTATACATTTTTTTTCTGGGATCTGTTTTCATTTTTTATGAAATTATATTCTCCCTCTAAAAGAAATATATTCTTCCTCTAAAATATATTTGCTAATTAAACAAACCCCATACTTTATGCCATTTTTGTTTTTTCTGCACTTTTTTACAAATCGTCTTTTTGTGCATAGTAATAAAAAGTAAATGTGGACAAATTAGGAATCAAATTAAAGAGACCTACTTAAAGGTCTATAAAATATGTTGAATCATGCCTTAAATTTCGTGATATTATGATGTTTTGTTACAGAAGTTGTGCATGTTTGGACATGCTTTAATTACATTTAAATACATATACCTTTAATTTGATACCTAATTTATTTTTCTAAGCTTTTTATTATTATGCACAAAAACATATTTTGGAAAAAAGAGCAGAAAAAAGGCAATATTTTATGTCAGAAAAGAAAAGAGCATTAGTGAGTATTTATTTTTTTTTTGGTGTTATTGCATTTTTTAAGTATTTATTTAGTTTTTATCTTTTTATATTTATATCCTTATTTTCGGCTTCATTTCAAGACTTATTTTTTCACTGTTTTGGGCATTATTGTGCAGCGCCTCTTGCATATCTATTATATATTATTTTTAAATGTTTTGGCGAATCTGTTTTGTTTATTTATTTCCATCTAAACATATAAAATTTTCTCTGGCAATTACATAAAAAACTTTTCATTAAACTGAAAAAAGAGTTGCATTCATTGAAATCATTTTGTAAAATATATCTCAGCATGTTTCCGCTAATCTTGTATGCCACACTTTTATATCTATCAAGAAAACGGAAACATCTTTCATCGTTTTTATTTTATCTTTTTTACAATTCTGCTGTCTTGTAAAAAGGTAATCAAGCATTAAGTTTTTTTGTTATTTCTATTTTATTTACTAGGTTGTCTGAGGTGAAATTGGTTAATATAATATTTCATTGACTAATAAATGAAATATATTTAAATATCAAGCTTACAATAACAAAACATAACAAACTATTTATTTTAAGTCTTGGTCTAAATATGTGAACACAATTCTGTCATCTTTTTTAAACATTAATACATATCTTAGTGAAATGGAGGGAACCATCAGTTTTTTTTGAAACTTAGAAATTATTAAGCTCGGATTTTAGTTTAATGTAGTTCCAGTAATCACAGCTCAAAAACTAAAGAAGATTATTTATAACTTTTCTGAGCAGTTTAGTGGTAAATATTATATTAATTGGTTCAAAAGTTGAAAGTGAAAATGTGATAGAAAATATACGTAGTTTATTTTTGAAAAGCACTAATACGCACCATTCTACTTTAAGAAATTCGGGGTGTCCTTACATTTTAAGTCACGATTTCTGAATCGCTGGACCAATCTCGATCACACTAAACTGTTTATAAAAAAATTAAAGAATTTGTCAAAAAATTAAAACTTTTTCACACCGTGATCGTCTTTAAAATACTATACTGGTGGATAATCCACATAGAGTTTCTATAATGTGTTTAAAATGATTATGGCTTTCGAATTGCTATACCAAGTCTTGGATTAATTAAAAAATGTCAATTTGTTTTGCAGAATTTCATTTAGTGAGAAAAACTATATAAGTAAATTGCTTCAAAGAAGACTTAGTTCTTTTTAAAATATTTAGTATTAGTAATGGTTTTGTCTTAACATTTATCAGATTACCTACATATTATAGTGCTTTTATACATATTTAAAAACCATCGAAGATACTTTGTTTATAAAAGTAGTATAAATGCAGTTGTTTATATTAAAACTATATTCAATTCAATCAATATTCTATTGCAAATAAATTCAAATTGATGCATTCTATTTGCAGTATAAACGTATATTTAGTTTTTTTTTTTTGATATTTAAAAAAAGAGATTATATCTATTTTAGTAATGCACAAGGCTGCATTTTTTGTACTAAACGTGCGTCTTTCTTATATTTAAAGATTAACGTTTATGAAAACTAATCTGCCTTTGTTATGTCAACCAAAAAATTTGAAGAGGAAGAATCGGAATCATTGCCTATGTGAATGAATGCCAAAAGCTTCACGAGTTCTCAAAATCATTGGGAGTGAATGAATTGACAGTCAGCAAACGCCTAAAAGCCATTGCATTGTGATAAGGAAAACCACCCCTATATAGTCCTTCTATATATTCCTTTCTCGCTCTCTCGTTAATTTACTCTTTACTTCTAGCTATTAAGAGATCATATTTTGAAATACCCAGTGTAATCGCTGGGTGCTCCCTGGATTCCAGACGCCGTCATTCAAAAATTTTGGACGCCGCCACCTTAAAAATGCTACCCATGTGCTCCCCGGGTACTCTCCGAGTGCTCTCCGGGTGCTCTCCGGGTGCTCACCAGGTGCTTCTCGTGTACTCCACGGGTGCTCCCCGGATGCTACCCGGGTGCTTCCCAGGTGCTCTCCGGGTTTTCCCTGTATATTGAACGCCGCCACTGGGTGATCCCGGGTGCTTCTCGTGTGCTCCCCGGGTGCACCCTGGATTTTAAACGCTTCTACTGGGTGCTCCCCGTGTGCTCCCTGGGTGCTCCCCGAGTGCTCCCTGGATGCTTCCCGGTTGCTTCCCTGGATTTCGATTACTGCCACAGGGCGCTCCCCGCGTGCTCCACAGGTGTAAATTTGATTTTAGTTTACCAAAAACTTTCATGAACTTAAAAATAGGTAGATATTTTCCTTACTTTTTTTCTTTATTTTAAGCTAAATAAATAACGTTAAGAAATTTGTTAGTACAAAGTCTTAATTGTTGGAAAATTTAAAATTGTACGAAAATATAAAATCTAGATATGAAACTTCTTTAAATCTAGTTCAAACCAAGAACTGTTGAAATATAGCATGGGCAAAATAAATAAAATGCATAAACAAACACACATTAATGATTAGTTACGGAGATTACCTCCTACAAACAAACAAACACACGAACAAACAATATTACCTCTTTATTAAATTCACTTATAATAGTTTGTAAAATAACAGAAAATGCCTCTTACCAGAAATGATATTATATTTAAAAACCGGTCAACTTAATTTTCATTTAAATCAAATGGCTTTTGTTGTTGATTTTTAAATGTTGTTTAAGCAACTGACACATCTGTAAGAAACAAATGATACAATCAGTTAAAATAAATGTTACCAATTCCTTAAAAAATAAATGATTTTAGAATTTATTTGAAATTGTTTCTGATTTTGTATTTTTTATTTTATTTTTTAATCTACAAAATGTATGTATGCATGGCTATAGACACTTTTTGTGTGAATGTGATTGTGTATGTATGTGTGTTTATGAAGTTCTTGTTATTTAAATTAAAATAATTTTGTTTATACTCACAATATATTTTTCGTTACCGACTATAGTTTATTTAAAAAGTAATAAGTAGAGTTTGTTTTTAAATGAAGAGTCAATTGAAATTCATAGAAATATATTTTTAACTGGTTGAACCAGTCATTCAAGAAACAAACTATACAAATTTACTGATATTCAGTAGGAGTTGATATTTTCATATAATTCCTTTTTGCTTTTTTTCCAAAATAGTTTGTTTATAAACGAAATTATTTTAATAAAAATTACAAGAAATTATTCAAAATACATACATACATACATACAAAGCCAATTAAAAATATATAAATCTATGTGTGTTGTGTTTTGCAATTTCATGCAAATAAAAAAACTTTCAATTTGAAAAACAAACCACAAAAGCGTTTTTTTTTAACTTTATGTCAGTTAAAAATTTATGGTTATTTAAAACGACTTTCTATTATTTTTACTACTTTTGATTGAAAATAAACAACAAAATGGGCTGAATGTAATGAATAAGCAGTAGTCCTTTTTTTGATTGCATTTTCGATTAATTTTATATTATTTTAAGTTGTGTTTAACGAAATAATATCCCTGCAAAAATGAAGCTACCAAAGAAGCAATAAAAGCATCACTACTATGGCAAAGGCATCACTTCTTTTCTAATGGTTACATCGATAAATTTAACATTAGCGTGTCATAGGATGGAAGTATTCAAATTTAGCTACTAGCAGTACTCATACTTTACTCTTAGGAAGCAATGATAAAACAATGATTAGGTATTCTGATGCATGAGTGGAAAATGTTAATATACTTTGTAGTATTTAAGCTTTAATGAAAATTTAATTCATAAGAATGAAGAAAAATAAGTTTAAAGAAACGAAATTTATGCATTGATATACAAATACCTTTTATTAAAAAAAAAATAATTCTGCATTAGTGAAAAATAATTTTTGAAACATTTTTCAAAAATTTTAATGAATTTTTAGACAAATTGTAAAATTTTTTTGGATAATTTAAAAACTGGTTGCACATTTTGGAAACATTTTTAGACAATTTTAAAATATTTTTGAAGAATTTTAAATAATTTTTGCACAATTTTAAAACATTTTTGGGCAATTTGAATTAATTTTTACACAATTTTAAAATTATTTTGATAAATTCCGAATTAAACTGGAAATGATGTAGTGTTAAATAATGCAAAAATGCACAGATTCTGTCTTCATAAATATTTAAGGCTGAAAAAATGGAAATGAAAGATTAAAAAGATCTGCTTTTCTTGATATTTCAAAACTTTTATAAAAATTGCAAAACTGCATAAATTCTAACAATCATGAAACTTTAAACTAAAATATAAAAAATGATTTATTAAAAAACAACAAAAAATTTCATCAGAACTATTTATACGATATGCTACAACATATACTTTAGAAGAAATGAAGAGTGATTTTTTAAAATATGCATCGGGTTTTTATCCAGATCACTGCATTTGAAATATGAACACATGAATTCTTTTAGAGTAACACCAGAAAATCATAAAATAATGTCAACTAAAGTTTAGGAAGCAATGAAAGAAGTTAAAGTCACAGAATTACTACCATTTTTTTTTTGCTGGGATTGTAAGTGTAAAAACATACAATTTAAATAAAAAATAAATTGGAATTTTTTGAATAATTTTTTTTTTTTGTTTTTAAAATAGACAGCAAACAAAATTTAAATTTGAAATAACTGCCACGGACATAAATAAACCACAAATTTCCCTTTTATGGGTAAATTTTTATTAAATTTCAAACAAATGAAAAAAATAAATGAAACTGAAAAAAATGGTAAATAATAGTAAATTATTTCGAATAAATGTATTAAAAAGTCAATATAGATATTTCTATAAGGTGGCGCAAAAGTAATCCTCCTATCAGAAAATGCTATAAATTTTGCGATTGGCCCCTAATGTCAGTTCTGTTTTGACATTTGTGTAGTAAACACATGCGAAATACACGTTAATAAACAATGTTACGCTACACTGCTCCAGAACGCGGAATATTGGTGACTATTTATTTGAGCAATAATGAAGATGATTTTTCATCAAAAATAATCATGAGTGATGAGGCCCATTTCCATCTTTGCGGGTACATAAATAAGCAAAAATTTACGCTTCTGGGGCACTGAAAATCCGCGTGTAACCCACGAAGAGCCATTACACCCGCTCAAAGTCACTGTATGGTGTGCTGTTTTCGCTGGAGGAGTCATCGGACCTTTTTTCTTCGAAGACGTCGCGGGCCAAACGGTTACTGTGAATGGTGAGCGCTACAGAGCAATGATCAACGAGTTCTTTTTGCCGCAACTTGATGAATTGGGATTGGAAATCATTTGGTTCCAACAGGACGGTACGAGGCCACACACTGCACGTGCCACAACCGATATGCTGAAGGATGCATTTCCCGGGCGCCTAATCTCCCGTTTTGGCGATTTGCACTGGCCAGCAAGATCGCCTGATTTGACCGCTCCAGACTTCTTTTTGTGGGGTTTATGTCAACAAGCCTCAGACTCTTGCAGCTCTTAAGGACAATATCCGTCAAAAATGTGAGGACCTATCGCCGGAAGTTTTGGCCAAAGTGATGGAAAATGCCATAAAAAGGGCTCAAATTAAAATCAACTGTGGCGGCGGCTATTTACGTGACATCATATTCTCGACTTGATGTAAAAAAAATTAAAAGACCAAATAAAAATAATCTACAAGAAGAATCAAAGTTTTTCATTTTTTTTTTTAAATTACAGCCAAAAACCATCGGAAGGCTATTTTTGCGCCACACTGTATGAAAAATAAATGTATGTTCCTTTATTTTTAAATGAAACCTAAAACTTTTTTATTAAACTACAAACAGTAAACTGCATAATATTCTGTGAGTAAGTATAGATTACACTCTAATTAATTTTTGTCGAAATTTACCCAACTTATAGTAGGAAACTTTACTCCTACTATAAATTGAGTAAGTTTACTCTGTGTGCGTATGTTGATGAACCCAGAATAGGTAAAATTACATTAAAAGTGCGTAAAAATTCAATGAAATTTTAAAATTAAAGAGTAAATTCACCATATTTTGTGCGTAAAGAAACACGATTTGCACATAAAATGCGGAAAAATCCTACAAAAATGCACACTTTTCAAACATAATAATGAAAATTATAAAGCAAAAAAATTTTTGTTCTGAAATAAAAAACAATAAATTTATTACTTAGTAATTCACAATGAAAACCATAGTTTTATTGTTTGTTAACTCACAGCAAGAATAAAAACAATAAATTTATTGTTTAGAAATTCCAAGTAATTGATAAATTTAAAAAACTTAACTATTTTTTTGGTTTGACAATTTTATCGATTTTTTTTTTTCAATTTCAAAATGTAAAATTTTTTTTTACTACTATAAGTTAGTATATTTACAATCTTTGTGCGTAAAATTTTTATTTAACAAAACAATACTAATTTTAGGCATAATGTGTTCAATTGTAAACAAATAGTGTCTAAAAATACTGCGTGTGTGTATTATTGTATATGAAAGTGTGCACAAAAAAGTTTTACGCATTTGGTGTTTATATTTACTGAATTTTCGTAATATTACATTTTATAGTAGTAATTTTACAAGCATTTTTTTTGAGTGTAGTATATTTATTATATTATTAATTTTTTAACTTTTTCTCAGTTACTAGAATTTTTCTTACAAACATTTTTAATTTGATTAAAGTCTTAATTTTCCAACTATCTTTTATCATACCAACTATTTTTTATTGTTAAAAAATCAAATCGGTCATCCGAAATATTATCGGTATGCGTTCTTTGTAACCTTCTGGCATTTAACGAAAGAAAAAAAATGTTTTGCTAAATACAAAACAAAATAATACATATCTAAAAAGCAAGCCAGCAAGTTATTTTAGCGAACCAACCAGCCAGCCAGATAAAGCGTTTACTTGTATATAAAAGCATCACTGAACGAAACAACTGGATTGGTTCATTATTCTCTGATGCTCACATTCATACTTGGCTGTTGATTGCTACTGTTCTGTGTTGAGTTCTGCTAATGTTGGCCTTTGTTAGTGGAAAAAAGCGTGCTAATTATGATGAAAGATTTCTGCTTCTTTTAATGTTAATCCATTTGGAAAATTAGAAATGAAAATTTAATGAAAAATTTCTAGTCTTATTTAATTTTATGTCTTAATATGTCCCGAATATTATGAATTTTCGAATTTCCTTAGTTAACACTTCCGAATTTAGTTTCAAATTTTAATAAAATACATACACTCACATTATATTTTCCGTTACAAACTG
Organism: Eustalomyia histrio; assembly: GCA_949748255.1. Lineage (NCBI taxonomy): Eukaryota > Metazoa > Arthropoda > Insecta > Diptera > Anthomyiidae > Eustalomyia > Eustalomyia histrio. Next base: position 210,586,356 of record OX456523.1, on the reverse strand, counting down.
TAGTTTATTTAAAAAGTTATACGTAGAGTTTTTTTTTAAAGGAATAATCAATTGAAATTCATAGAAATATATATTTTTTAACTATTTAAATCACTTATTTAAAAAACATTATAGTTTCAGTAGGAGTTGATATATTTTGTTAAATGTAAAATTATATATTGTGTCTTTCTAAAAATATATAATCAAATAATTATTTTTTTTATCAAAATAGTTTGCTTAAATACAAAAGTATTTCAATATAAATTATAAGAAATTATTCAAATATACATCCACACATAGAAAATAAAAATATATGCATCTGTGTGTGTTATGTTTTGTAATTACATACAAATAAAAAAAAATTTTCCATTTGAAAAACGAACTAAATAAATCGTTTTTTCTACTGTTTGAGGGTTATTTTAAATTATTTTACTACTTTTGTCGATTACACTGTTAGTAAAATTTCAGCTTTTGAAATGACACATGAAACCTGGAGACACGTAAACTTAATTTTGGGTCGTAGAATTCAGTGACGAACCAAGTATTAAAAAGTCAGGTAATTTTTACATTTTAAGTTTGACTTGACTCAAACAATTTTTTTGATTAAATTTTACTTAAAAGACTGCGGAAACTCTTTTGCAATGACTTTGTTTATTAATGTTTTACTTATTTACTATTTATTAATATTTTTTCGTTTTCAATAAAAAAAAATCAAAATTTTGTTCAGAAAATTAAACCACATAACAGTAATTAACATCTATTACAATAATATATCGTATACGTTTGGTGTACTTTAACTCGAATTAAACACATCCCATTGTGGAGTTAATATTGGGGTATTATTATTTTTTGAACTACAAATAATTTCAACTCCTTACCTTCTAGGTTAATTTAAAAATAATAGTAATAAATAGTAAATAAAAGAAAAAAAAAATTAGTCATTGGAAAACAATTTTCATAGTCTTTTCGTTAAAATATAATTAAAAAATTATTTGAATCAATACAAATTTAAAATCTAAATATCTTGTCAAAATGACCTGACTCTTCAAAACGGGGTTCGCTACTGAATTTTTTTTTTTAAATGATTGAAAATAATCAAAAAAATAGGCTGTATATAATGAACAAAATTCCTCTTTTTGATTGAATTTTCCATTAATTTAACGAAATAATATTAATGTTAGATCATGGGAAGTCGCTTCCAAAATTTTAAAATCTAAAATAATAGACAATTTCAAAAATTTTAAATAGATTTCCAATATTTTACTTTATATTTATTCTCTTTAATTTTAGTATGTTGATAAAGCAAATATTAAAAATTCTTAACTCTAAGATTTTTGTGTTGCTTAAAATATAATTCCAAAAAAGTTTGATTTTTTTTGTATATTTTTAGTTTAAGCAAATCAAGCTTAATATGAAAATTTTTTTAAAATTTTAAATTTTTTCAAAAATATATACCAAACAAAATGTCTTTTATCCATAAAAACTATACTATTGTAAATGGATTAGGACTAGGTTTTTTAACATGACAATTTCAAAATTTGTGATTTAGGAGACACCTCAAAGTATATCTAGGTACGTTAAACCGCCTCAAGGCCCAAATTAATTATGCTTGCAATTCTATACCAAGTGTAAGTACTAACTGTGTTTTCTTTTTATATCTTAAACATTTCTGATATAATCGTATATATAAAAAATCCAACTTGATTTTTTACAAAACGGGAACTTTTTTCTTGAGGCTTCTTAGTGTACTGGCATTTTTTAAATTTCCATTTAGTTATGCTTATTATTTATGTTTTAACTTCTGCTTCCTTATCTCATATAATATCTAAATGGATCTTTGTCCTTGTTAACTTATTACTTGATCTATAAATGATTAGTTGTCAGATTTACCATGGAAACAGATTTATCTTAAACTGAGATGCATTAATTAATAACAAAATTATTTTTAAGAATTCAGCGTTATATTTTTTATGAAATTAAAAAAATTATTATAAATTACAAATAATTAAGTCATAAGCCCGGTATGTTAAATAATACAAAATAAGTTTTTAATTCTGCTGAAACCAATTATATGCATTTTAACGAGCCCTGAGTGGATTATTATTATTATGTTAAGTCTCACATAATGAAAGTTTGACGAAATGAATAACTCTACACTCTAACGATACAAAAGACATAATACGAATTTTATTTTTCGGTTTTGTTCCAAAATACCAAAAATTTTACCCCAAAGGTGGACAGCATTTGGGGTTTGAAAGAATTTGTACAATATTTGATTGGGTATCAATGACAATTCAATGTTGAATTCTCATTGCAAATTTTAATTCAAACGAAAACAAATTTATTTCTTTGTCTACAGCATATACTTTATATACATATAGTGAGTGTTCTTTTAAAAACAAAAAAAGCTTAAGCTCAAAATTAAACAGTTTCATTAGGTTGGTCTATGCAGTAACTGACTAAAAAGTATTGTTTCTTATGGAGTTACAATTTTTTTATAAACCCAAAGCTGTTTTTTGCAGCTTTGTTTAATTTTTAAGTTCCATTTGTCAGATTTGCCATAGATTTCATAAACCTTAGGACATTTTCAACTTAAATTACATTTACTGTTGTTATGTTTTGAATCTAATTTCTGATATAAGATCTCAATTATATCAGAAATTAAAAAAAAAATATTTTTTGTTATTTTTAAAATGTATAAACACTATCAATATTTGAATCAACCAAGACTATTTTTTGCCTTTTGTATCTATGAGCATCAATGATTTGCTGAAAACTCGATTTATACTTTTTATAAAATTAAAAAAGAAAAAATAAAACAAAAAAAAAAATATTTTTAGAAATTTGGAATTTTTGCTAGAAAATATATTATTTCAAATTAAGCTATTTTTCACTTGCCGGGGCTTAGTTAAGGAAGAAATTCAATTAAAACTTCTTTTAAAATTAAAAAAATAAAATAAATAATTTTTTTTTTTTTTTTAAATAAGAATTTTTTAGTCGGACATATAAAAATAAATCATATATTTCAAATTAAGCTATTTTTCGCTCTTCGGGGCTTAGTTAGGGAGGAAGCTGGATTTGAAATTTTTATAAAATTTAAAAAAAGAAAAATTTAAGATTTTTTTTTTTTAAATTCGAATTTTTGGTCAAAAATATATGATTTTAAATTAAGCTCTCATTCGCTCTCCGGGGCTTAGTTACGGAGAAAACTCTTCTATAAAAAGCACTTTTTATAAAAAATACCTTTTATTAAAAAGTACCTTTTATAAAAAAATACCTTTTATAGAAAGAACCTTTTAAAAAATAAATAATAAAATAACAACTGTGATACTTAGTTTAGGAATAATTCTGTAATATTTTTTTTTTGCTTTTACATATTTAAACTTACTGCACATTTATGCAAAAATATTCCGAAACTGGTTGTTAAATTTAGAAAGTTCTGCGTTTTTCATTCATTTATATGAAAATGTCCATGTCCGCCGTTTTTATGACTTGGTTCACAATGGACTAAAACTTTGCATAAATAATCTAGCCGTAATTCTGACTTGTAAATGCAAACAACACCCTCTGTTTCGGTCCCATGTCCGCCGTTTTTATAACTTGGTTTGGAATGGACTAAGCCTTTGCAAAAATAATCTAGCTGTGATTCTGACTTGGAGTTGTATACTTTTTTAAGTTGTGGAACAAAAATACTTCGTTATTGGCTCTTAAACTTAGAAAATCCTGTATCTGTAAAACATGGTTGCAAAATGAACACTGCTACTATATTGTGCTTGCTGCAATCAGGTATGATTGTCACAACCAAGTTATTGGTTTTCTAACCATCAGCATGGTCGCTATCATCATTATTTAGTAAATATTTTACTATTTTATGATTGGCACCTTCTATTTTATATCATGGTTGGCTGTAACCATACTGTGGTAACAAAAATTGATAATTATGCAACGATAAAATGCTGGCAACAATCAATAAAAATTATACATCAAATAAAACATGACTTTAACATTTACAGTCACAATATTGTCTTGTTGTCATAAAAACCAAAATTTTATCAGTTTATTCAGTTTGTTTTTGTTACAAAATGTTTTAACAAAACAATCATATATTGTTTACTGGACAAATATCAGATGGGCAGAAAATACCTTTCACATGTCATTAAAACACTTCATCAATTGACCCATTAAGATCCAATTCATTTTTTTTTAGCTTTATAAGAATTTTTTAAAGGGGTTTTTATGAAAATTCTTTATACATGTAATATAATTTACACTTATCAATTCATTGTCAAAAAGATTCTATTAAAAGATTTTATATTGTTTAATTCTTTTCAATAAAAACAATTAGAAATAAAAAAAAATATGTTTATTAATTAATTTCTTGTAAAAAGTTCTCAAAATATTAATCAAATATTTTTTTTTATAAGAAAAAGTCTGTAAAAACATGATTTTTTTTGTACGAAATAATAGATATTTATAAGTTTATGTGATAAAAACATTTTTAGATTCTATGGACTTTTCCTTAAACTAAAATTCTCAGATTCTCCAAACTGTTTCTTAGAAAAAAGTTCAAATATTCCAAACTTAGATTCTAAGGCCTTTCTTTGAACGAAAAATTTATAGATTCTGAAGAAAATACTTAGATGTAAGGACTTTCTCTAGTGGATATATTCTTAGATTCGAAAGACTTTTACTTAAAGAAAAATTTCTAAAAACTTTCAATAAAAATCTTAAGAATGTCTTAAGATTTTTTTATTAAAAAAGTCATTAGAATTTAAAAAAAAAATTAAGTATTTTTCCTAAAAAAAATCCACAGAATCAAAGTTTTCTTAAAAGAAAAGTTCTTAGAATCTATAATTTTTTCCTTAACAATTTTTCTTCAAAAAGTCATTATTATAATTTTTTTTTAGAAAAAACATTTCTAAAGGAAATATTCTTAAATTGAAAGAGCTTTTTCCTACTATAAATTGAGTAAGTTTACTCTGTGTGCGTATGTTGATGAACCCAGAATAGGTAAAATTACATTAAAAGTGCGTAAAAATTCAATGAAATTTTAAAATTAAAGAGTAAATTCACCATATTTTGTGCGTAAAGAAACACGATTTGCACATAAAATGCGGAAAAATCCTACAAAAATGCACACTTTTCAAACATAATAATGAAAATTATAAAGCAAAAAAATTTTTGTTCTGAAATAAAAAACAATAAATTTATTACTTAGTAATTCACAATGAAAACCATAGTTTTATTGTTTGTTAACTCACAGCAAGAATAAAAACAATAAATTTATTGTTTAGAAATTCCAAGTAATTGATAAATTTAAAAAACTTAACTATTTTTTTGGTTTGACAATTTTATCGATTTTTTTTTTTCAATTTCAAAATGTAAAATTTTTTTTTACTACTATAAGTTAGTATATTTACAATCTTTGTGCGTAAAATTTTTATTTAACAAAACAATACTAATTTTAGGCATAATGTGTTCAATTGTAAACAAATAGTGTCTAAAAATACTGCGTGTGTGTATTATTGTATATGAAAGTGTGCACAAAAAAGTTTTACGCATTTGGTGTTTATATTTACTGAATTTTCGTAATATTACATTTTATAGTAGTAATTTTACAAGCATTTTTTTTGAGTGTAGTATATTTATTATATTATTAATTTTTTAACTTTTTCTCAGTTACTAGAATTTTTCTTACAAACATTTTTAATTTGATTAAAGTCTTAATTTTCCAACTATCTTTTATCATACCAACTATTTTTTATTGTTAAAAAATCAAATCGGTCATCCGAAATATTATCGGTATGCGTTCTTTGTAACCTTCTGGCATTTAACGAAAGAAAAAAAATGTTTTGCTAAATACAAAACAAAATAATACATATCTAAAAAGCAAGCCAGCAAGTTATTTTAGCGAACCAACCAGCCAGCCAGATAAAGCGTTTACTTGTATATAAAAGCATCACTGAACGAAACAACTGGATTGGTTCATTATTCTCTGATGCTCACATTCATACTTGGCTGTTGATTGCTACTGTTCTGTGTTGAGTTCTGCTAATGTTGGCCTTTGTTAGTGGAAAAAAGCGTGCTAATTATGATGAAAGATTTCTGCTTCTTTTAATGTTAATCCATTTGGAAAATTAGAAATGAAAATTTAATGAAAAATTTCTAGTCTTATTTAATTTTATGTCTTAATATGTCCCGAATATTATGAATTTTCGAATTTCCTTAGTTAACACTTCCGAATTTAGTTTCAAATTTTAATAAAATACATACACTCACATTATATTTTCCGTTACAAACTGTAGTTTATTTAAAAAGTTATACGTAGAGTTTTTTTTTAAAGGAATAATCAATTGAAATTCATAGAAATATATATTTTTTAACTATTTAAATCACTTATTTAAAAAACATTATAGTTTCAGTAGGAGTTGATATATTTTGTTAAATGTAAAATTATATATTGTGTCTTTCTAAAAATATATAATCAAATAATTATTTTTTTTATCAAAATAGTTTGCTTAAATACAAAAGTATTTCAATATAAATTATAAGAAATTATTCAAATATACATCCACACATAGAAAATAAAAATATATGCATCTGTGTGTGTTATGTTTTGTAATTACATACAAATAAAAAAAAATTTTCCATTTGAAAAACGAACTAAATAAATCGTTTTTTCTACTGTTTGAGGGTTATTTTAAATTATTTTACTACTTTTGTCGATTACACTGTTAGTAAAATTTCAGCTTTTGAAATGACACATGAAACCTGGAGACACGTAAACTTAATTTTGGGTCGTAGAATTCAGTGACGAACCAAGTATTAAAAAGTCAGGTAATTTTTACATTTTAAGTTTGACTTGACTCAAACAATTTTTTTGATTAAATTTTACTTAAAAGACTGCGGAAACTCTTTTGCAATGACTTTGTTTATTAATGTTTTACTTATTTACTATTTATTAATATTTTTTCGTTTTCAATAAAAAAAAATCAAAATTTTGTTCAGAAAATTAAACCACATAACAGTAATTAACATCTATTACAATAATATATCGTATACGTTTGGTGTACTTTAACTCGAATTAAACACATCCCATTGTGGAGTTAATATTGGGGTATTATTATTTTTTGAACTACAAATAATTTCAACTCCTTACCTTCTAGGTTAATTTAAAAATAATAGTAATAAATAGTAAATAAAAGAAAAAAAAAATTAGTCATTGGAAAACAATTTTCATAGTCTTTTCGTTAAAATATAATTAAAAAATTATTTGAATCAATACAAATTTAAAATCTAAATATCTTGTCAAAATGACCTGACTCTTCAAAACGGGGTTCGCTACTGAATTTTTTTTTTTAAATGATTGAAAATAATCAAAAAAATAGGCTGTATATAATGAACAAAATTCCTCTTTTTGATTGAATTTTCCATTAATTTAACGAAATAATATTAATGTTAGATCATGGGAAGTCGCTTCCAAAATTTTAAAATCTAAAATAATAGACAATTTCAAAAATTTTAAATAGATTTCCAATATTTTACTTTATATTTATTCTCTTTAATTTTAGTATGTTGATAAAGCAAATATTAAAAATTCTTAACTCTAAGATTTTTGTGTTGCTTAAAATATAATTCCAAAAAAGTTTGATTTTTTTTGTATATTTTTAGTTTAAGCAAATCAAGCTTAATATGAAAATTTTTTTAAAATTTTAAATTTTTTCAAAAATATATACCAAACAAAATGTCTTTTATCCATAAAAACTATACTATTGTAAATGGATTAGGACTAGGTTTTTTAACATGACAATTTCAAAATTTGTGATTTAGGAGACACCTCAAAGTATATCTAGGTACGTTAAACCGCCTCAAGGCCCAAATTAATTATGCTTGCAATTCTATACCAAGTGTAAGTACTAACTGTGTTTTCTTTTTATATCTTAAACATTTCTGATATAATCGTATATATAAAAAATCCAACTTGATTTTTTACAAAACGGGAACTTTTTTCTTGAGGCTTCTTAGTGTACTGGCATTTTTTAAATTTCCATTTAGTTATGCTTATTATTTATGTTTTAACTTCTGCTTCCTTATCTCATATAATATCTAAATGGATCTTTGTCCTTGTTAACTTATTACTTGATCTATAAATGATTAGTTGTCAGATTTACCATGGAAACAGATTTATCTTAAACTGAGATGCATTAATTAATAACAAAATTATTTTTAAGAATTCAGCGTTATATTTTTTATGAAATTAAAAAAATTATTATAAATTACAAATAATTAAGTCATAAGCCCGGTATGTTAAATAATACAAAATAAGTTTTTAATTCTGCTGAAACCAATTATATGCATTTTAACGAGCCCTGAGTGGATTATTATTATTATGTTAAGTCTCACATAATGAAAGTTTGACGAAATGAATAACTCTACACTCTAACGATACAAAAGACATAATACGAATTTTATTTTTCGGTTTTGTTCCAAAATACCAAAAATTTTACCCCAAAGGTGGACAGCATTTGGGGTTTGAAAGAATTTGTACAATATTTGATTGGGTATCAATGACAATTCAATGTTGAATTCTCATTGCAAATTTTAATTCAAACGAAAACAAATTTATTTCTTTGTCTACAGCATATACTTTATATACATATAGTGAGTGTTCTTTTAAAAACAAAAAAAGCTTAAGCTCAAAATTAAACAGTTTCATTAGGTTGGTCTATGCAGTAACTGACTAAAAAGTATTGTTTCTTATGGAGTTACAATTTTTTTATAAACCCAAAGCTGTTTTTTGCAGCTTTGTTTAATTTTTAAGTTCCATTTGTCAGATTTGCCATAGATTTCATAAACCTTAGGACATTTTCAACTTAAATTACATTTACTGTTGTTATGTTTTGAATCTAATTTCTGATATAAGATCTCAATTATATCAGAAATTAAAAAAAAAATATTTTTTGTTATTTTTAAAATGTATAAACACTATCAATATTTGAATCAACCAAGACTATTTTTTGCCTTTTGTATCTATGAGCATCAATGATTTGCTGAAAACTCGATTTATACTTTTTATAAAATTAAAAAAGAAAAAATAAAACAAAAAAAAAAATATTTTTAGAAATTTGGAATTTTTGCTAGAAAATATATTATTTCAAATTAAGCTATTTTTCACTTGCCGGGGCTTAGTTAAGGAAGAAATTCAATTAAAACTTCTTTTAAAATTAAAAAAATAAAATAAATAATTTTTTTTTTTTTTTTAAATAAGAATTTTTTAGTCGGACATATAAAAATAAATCATATATTTCAAATTAAGCTATTTTTCGCTCTTCGGGGCTTAGTTAGGGAGGAAGCTGGATTTGAAATTTTTATAAAATTTAAAAAAAGAAAAATTTAAGATTTTTTTTTTTTAAATTCGAATTTTTGGTCAAAAATATATGATTTTAAATTAAGCTCTCATTCGCTCTCCGGGGCTTAGTTACGGAGAAAACTCTTCTATAAAAAGCACTTTTTATAAAAAATACCTTTTATTAAAAAGTACCTTTTATAAAAAAATACCTTTTATAGAAAGAACCTTTTAAAAAATAAATAATAAAATAACAACTGTGATACTTAGTTTAGGAATAATTCTGTAATATTTTTTTTTTGCTTTTACATATTTAAACTTACTGCACATTTATGCAAAAATATTCCGAAACTGGTTGTTAAATTTAGAAAGTTCTGCGTTTTTCATTCATTTATATGAAAATGTCCATGTCCGCCGTTTTTATGACTTGGTTCACAATGGACTAAAACTTTGCATAAATAATCTAGCCGTAATTCTGACTTGTAAATGCAAACAACACCCTCTGTTTCGGTCCCATGTCCGCCGTTTTTATAACTTGGTTTGGAATGGACTAAGCCTTTGCAAAAATAATCTAGCTGTGATTCTGACTTGGAGTTGTATACTTTTTTAAGTTGTGGAACAAAAATACTTCGTTATTGGCTCTTAAACTTAGAAAATCCTGTATCTGTAAAACATGGTTGCAAAATGAACACTGCTACTATATTGTGCTTGCTGCAATCAGGTATGATTGTCACAACCAAGTTATTGGTTTTCTAACCATCAGCATGGTCGCTATCATCATTATTTAGTAAATATTTTACTATTTTATGATTGGCACCTTCTATTTTATATCATGGTTGGCTGTAACCATACTGTGGTAACAAAAATTGATAATTATGCAACGATAAAATGCTGGCAACAATCAATAAAAATTATACATCAAATAAAACATGACTTTAACATTTACAGTCACAATATTGTCTTGTTGTCATAAAAACCAAAATTTTATCAGTTTATTCAGTTTGTTTTTGTTACAAAATGTTTTAACAAAACAATCATATATTGTTTACTGGACAAATATCAGATGGGCAGAAAATACCTTTCACATGTCATTAAAACACTTCATCAATTGACCCATTAAGATCCAATTCATTTTTTTTTAGCTTTATAAGAATTTTTTAAAGGGGTTTTTATGAAAATTCTTTATACATGTAATATAATTTACACTTATCAATTCATTGTCAAAAAGATTCTATTAAAAGATTTTATATTGTTTAATTCTTTTCAATAAAAACAATTAGAAATAAAAAAAAATATGTTTATTAATTAATTTCTTGTAAAAAGTTCTCAAAATATTAATCAAATATTTTTTTTTATAAGAAAAAGTCTGTAAAAACATGATTTTTTTTGTACGAAATAATAGATATTTATAAGTTTATGTGATAAAAACATTTTTAGATTCTATGGACTTTTCCTTAAACTAAAATTCTCAGATTCTCCAAACTGTTTCTTAGAAAAAAGTTCAAATATTCCAAACTTAGATTCTAAGGCCTTTCTTTGAACGAAAAATTTATAGATTCTGAAGAAAATACTTAGATGTAAGGACTTTCTCTAGTGGATATATTCTTAGATTCGAAAGACTTTTACTTAAAGAAAAATTTCTAAAAACTTTCAATAAAAATCTTAAGAATGTCTTAAGATTTTTTTATTAAAAAAGTCATTAGAATTTAAAAAAAAAATTAAGTATTTTTCCTAAAAAAAATCCACAGAATCAAAGTTTTCTTAAAAGAAAAGTTCTTAGAATCTATAATTTTTTCCTTAACAATTTTTCTTCAAAAAGTCATTATTATAATTTTTTTTTAGAAAAAACATTTCTAAAGGAAATATTCTTAAATTGAAAGAGCTTTTTCATAGTTTCTAAAATCTTTTCCTTTAAGAAATTTTCTTAGATTATATAATGATAATCCAGGAATCATAATATAGTTATGAGGGACTATAATATGATAACATATTATGATTAATTCAATATAACGTGTTTATTTAGGACCATAATATGGTAATTTTTGAATCATAATATCACTGTTGAGACCATATTATGGTAAAAATATGGTTATTTTATTATCATAATATGATAACCATAATAAAGTAAGACTATGGTTGGCACAACCATAAACCCAAAAATATATGATGCTCTTCGATTCTGATTGACCCAACCATGTTTTTTCTTTGCGTGAAAGTTCCAATGTCTTTTTGCAAATATAATCACCATAATTCTGACATCGTTTTTGTATAAAATTTATATAAATTGTAGCAATTTTTCTATTATTTAAAAGAAAAAGAGTATTAAAAACCTAAATTTGAAAAAGTACTACAACCCGTCCGTAAAACCGGCTAATGGCGGGCATCTATTAATTTGTGATGAAATCTTATGTGAATATATGTGAAACCTCTACCATATGATAATAAATATTTATGAAATTTCAACAATAAAACTTATAGTGATTTTTATAAATTCCATACATAAATATGTACTGTCATAAAGAAATGTTCGGGTTATTTCTTAAAAATTAATTTGAACAAAAACTGAAATTTATAATTTATTGTTGCACATATATATAAAATAATAATAAATAATGCATACGATATTCATTTTGTATGTATATTTTTAATTAAATTAAATTTTTTATAGGTATTGCTTCTTCTGCATTTTGATTTTGTCAGTTTTTGCATTCATTTCATTCATAAAAATTTACTGATATTACACAGAGGATTCATTCATTTTGACAACCGAATGGTTTGGATGGAGCAACCGAATTGTTTGGCTATCGCAACCAAATATATTCCTGGGTAAATAGACAAATTATGTTCCAGCGGAAATTCTGTTGTATTAATCGAATTTCTGTCGCCATTAACAAAAATAAAGATGAACAAAATCGAACCATGATTTTGGCCAAAAATTCGGTTGCCACAGCGAACCTGTTTTCTGTGTGTATTTTTGCAATTAAAAATCTCATTTAAAACGACTATATCGGCTTTAAATACAAAAGTTAAGGCCCGGGCCACATGGGCCCCTGTGCATGCCACTGATTACATATAAGTCCCGAATATATAATTATACATAACACAAATTTTGCTAAATGAACTGTTTTTATTGCTTGATTTTTTTTCTATAATTGCCTAAAATTTCCTTTTTTTTAATATTTACATATTAATACAAGTGTGAAAGCATCTGATCGATTTAACAACAATAAATGCAACTGTGTGAACTTTTGATAAATATTACTATCTGCTCTGCAAAATACAACACTACCCCTAATAACTAAATCTCTACTTTTTTAAGAATTATTTTGGAAGTTCTTAAGAATAAGAATAAATTCCAGTAGAAGAATAACTTCCAGTAGAAGAATACAAAGTGAAATTGAGGCAGCAATAAAATAAGTGTTAACTCTAACGTCCCATTGCATATGCTATTGGCAAAGCTGTTAAATGGTGTTGCAGACCAGAGCCGGTAGGGAGCTGGATTCTCCAATAGCATACCCACTAGTCATTTGAACAAAAAAAATATATATTATATTTATGGGAATATTTTATAAAATAACTGTACGGTGTCGTCAGGTAAGCTGCTAGGGCACGGAAGTTCTCACCAAAAAAAACTTAATCTTTCAACTTAATTATTACTGTTATGAATTCGAGAAACTTCCTTGTCCTAGCAACTATATACACAAATTATTCTTACTGTTTTTCTTATCAACAGTTAGCAACGGTTCCTATTTTCTACATTTTCTAAAATTGTTCCCTTCTTCCCACAGCCAGGTTTGATTTTCCTTGGTCGGCTTATCCCCTTCCATGGCAATCCGCATTCAAATTTTTATGGACAACCCCTAAAAGCAACACCTACTGTATCTCTAACTCACTTACCTTTGATTTGTTTTATTGCATAACCATATTTCTTTCTTTTTCAGATATTACAGGTGACTTGGCATACGGGTAGTTTAAAGAGGTTTGTCCGTTCGTCTTTCTGTCCAACGGTGAGTCTTTCGATACGTATTAAACGTCGCCTATATATTGGCACACACTTCTTTTTCTCACCCTAACGCGCAGATTTAAATCAAATGGGTCTGAAGAGCCGAGTTAATGTCTTGCCCTACCTTGTTTCATATAAAAAACAACCATTAAATATAATGCCTATATATATATTTATGTCCCTTTTTTAGAGATTTTGTCCCGTTCGTCTGATTTTCTTCATCTAACGTGTAAGTATACCGTCCTAAAGCTCAATACCATCAGGCATGGTGGTGCCGTTGCCGCTTATTTCCCCGATGGGTTCGGGTAGAGGTGGCTAATGGAGCTCATGACTGCCTGTTTCCTTGGGTCTTTTTACACTTTTTAGCTTTCTTTTCTTTTGTAGTATATTCACTTGTATAATTGTTTCACAGTGAGTTGTTTTTATTTAATTATTTTCTTGGTGCTCTGTCTTTTTCCTAATATTATTCTTATTGTTCATCTTTTTCTTTTTTCTTTTTCTTCTCCTTTTTTTTAAATTTCCAAAAAAACCAAACAACCAATATCGAAAAAAAAATCATTCGTTTATTTGAATGATTTTTTTTCGAAAAAAAATTACTTGTTGTCCTTCTTTCTCTATTACACCTCGTTCAACTATTTTCCTCGAAACTTCTCGAACCAACAAAACAGGAAGGAAGTTTCTCTCTATTTTCCCCCGCCTACCTATCAAACCTTTTCTAGCAGTTCTTGGTAAGGTTACATTCTAATTCAATTCTATGTTTGTGCTTGCACAGAGTTGTATTAGAATGCAACCTTTACTCTTTCAGTGGCGAACATGACAATTTGACATTTTCTTACTAAGCAGTTGGTATAGAAACCACATATATTGATGGTCATGACTTAGCAACATTTAATTGTAAGTTATTTACAACCTGTAATAATAATGTTTGTGATCTCTGGAAGATGGGGTAACCGTTTGTTGTGTTTATTTCAAAATATTAGGAATACATTTTGAAATGTGAAAACTAATCAATTTTTTTCTGCATTAATTTAATTTTATAAGACCACAAGATATGCAAGTAAATTGTAAATATTTACACTAAACTAATATCATCTAATACACATAATGCTTGAATTTACGCACAAAATGCCTTAAAAATGTATTTACCGACTTTATGCACCTTTAAAATAACATTGTGTTGGCAAACATGTTTATGAACAAATACGCATTTATTTAATAATAATACACATTTAATGCATAAACCCAAAAAAGTAGGCAATTTGTAGGCACAAAGTGTGTAATTTGGAAATTATCATTATATATTTAGTTTGTGAATAAACAAAAATTAAAAATTATTTTTTACAATAAAATATATGTACAAAAGCGGCAGCCCTATGCTTCTTTCAGGAGTAAAGGGAATATATAAAAAATGATAAAATATATATATCTTAAAAAGTTATAGTCTATATTTAAAGAATCAATCAATTTTGCATGATATCCTTTTTTTGGTTTATTATAAAAATTAAAAAACAATTCCGTAAAAAACAATAACGATTGGTGCAATTTGTTGTGTATATCTACTAATGAAATTCTTAATCAGTTTTTGAAACATTTAAAGTTTGAATAAAATAATTTTATCAGCTACAAGTTCTTATAATTTACCAAACATATTTTTGAAAATTCTGGTTTGCAGAAAAAACGTAACTATTCCTTTTGTTACAGAAATAACATGAAATACCAATTAATGTAAATCATATTCTCAGTTTCTTTTTCAAAGACCCCTCTAATATGAAGTACCTTTTTCTTATAAGTTTTGGTAATTCTGAGGACCTTTTAATATTATCATGTTCATGTTTTATATAAAATCCGTAAATATATGAGGAATATTCAGTAGAAAAAGCTACACTTTCTTTTAGTTTATTATGGCTGTTCCCTACAGAAACTTTAAGTTTCTTGGAATTTTTATAGAAGCCCATAAGATTATTTACTGATTTCTATAAAGAAAACCACAGATTCAAAGGACTTTTTCTGTGAAAATATCCAGATTTTAAGGACGTTATTGCTTAAAAAGCTCCTCTGGCTCTGAGAAATTTTTGCTATACACGCAAAGAAAAAACATGGTTGGGTCAATTCGAAGAGCATCATATATTTTTGGGTTTATGGTTGTGCCAACCATAGTTGTACTATATTATGGTTATCATATTATGATAATAAAACAACCATATTTTTACCATAATATGGTCCCTACAGTTATATTATGATTCAAAAATTAAAATATTATAGTTATAATGGTATAATGAATTTATCATAATATGATCGCACGTAATCATAGTATGCTCAAAATGTTATCATATTATGGTCCCTCATAACTATATTATGATTCCTGGATTATCATTTTACGATCTATAATCTAAGAAAATTTCTTAAAGAAAAAGTTCTTAGAAACTATGAAAGAGCTCTATAAATTTAAGAATATTTCCTTTAGAAATGTTTTTTCTAAAAAAAAAATAAAATATTAAGGACTTTTTGAAGAAAAATTGTTAAGGAAAAAATCATAGACTTTAAGAACTTTTCTTTCATGGAAACTTTGATTCTGTGAACGTTTTTTTAAGAAAAATCTTAAAACTTTTTTTTTTTAATTCTGATGACTTTTTTAATAAAAAAAATCTTAAGACATTTTAAAGATTTTTTTAGAATGTTTTTAGAAATTTTTCTTTAAGAAAAAGTCTTTAGAATCTAAGAATATTTCTACTAGAAAAAGTCCTTAGAATCTAAGTATTTTTTTCACAATCAATGAATTTTTTCTTCAAAGAAAGGCCTTTAAATCTAAGTTTGTTTGGAATATATGAACTTTGGAGAATCTGAGAATTTTAGTTTAAGGAAAAGTCCATAGAATCTGAAAATGCTTTTATCAGACAAATCTATAATTTTCTATTATTTTGTGTAAGAAAACTTTTCGTACAAAAAAAAAAAATAATAAAAATCTTGGGTTCTACGGACTTTTTCTTATAAAAAATATTTTATTAATATTTTGAGAACTCGTTACAAGAAATGAATTAATAAACATATTTCTTTTTTTTAATTCTAATTGTTTTTATTGAAAAGAATTAAAAAATATAAAATCTTTCTATAGAATCTTTTTGACAATGAATTGATTAGTGTAAATAATATTAAATGTATAAGGAATTTTTGTTGAGTGGGTTTTATGAAAACAAGACAATATTATAAATGTAAATGTTAAAGTCATGTTTTATTTGATGTATAATTATTTATTGATTGTTGCGAGCATTTTATCGTTGCATAATTATCATATTTTCTTCGTAGTCAGAATTTTTGTTACCACAGTATGATTACAGCCAATCATAGTATAAAATAGAAAGTGACAATCATAAAATAGTAAAATATTTACTAAATAGTGATGGTAGCGACCATGTTGATGGTTAGAAAACCATTAACTTGGTTGTGACAACCATACCCGATAGCAGCAAGCACAATATAGTAGCAGTGATCATATTGCAACCATGTTTTTTCTCTGCGTGTAGGAAGCCCTTTAGGTTCGGCGGTATTTTTTACAGAAAAAAACTTAAATTATGTGTACTCTTTCCTATAGATAATCCCTTATTTTCTGAAAAAGTCTACAAAGTCTATAGAAAAACAAAAAACCACAAAACTTTAAAACATATAATACAATATGTTAGACACAAATCTAACAGTTTTTCTATAAGATTAAGTACTCATGAATTTATGAACAAAAAAGGCCTAAGAATTTGATAGGTTTTCTATAATCCTCAGAAAATGTGGGGGTTTATTGAAAAAAGTTTATAGAAAAAAGTTATGAACTAGAACAAATATTAAATATATTAGAATTTTAGGGCTTTTTATAGAGAAAACTTCTAGAAATCTCATTTTTTCAATGAAAAATAGTCTAATAACTAAGTGGTTTCAGTAAAAAAAAGTCCTCGTAATTAGATTTAGTGTTAGAATCAGAATTATTTAGACTAGTTCTTTTTGATAATTTTAATATTAATTGTTATTCATGTAGTTAACAATTTTAATGTAAGTTTTTATTTTTCTGTTCTTATGAATATTTTCTTTAATAAAACATTTATTAATATGAAAATTCATTTTATATCTTAGGGACATATAAGGTACAGTATAAAAACAAACATTTTCAGGCATGTTACTAGACATCTATAATGTAAGTTCATGCATTTAAAAGAGCTTTGTTAGACACATTTAACTTAAATTTCAACATTATTATAATGATGCTAAACCTTTAGTAAACATAACGTGTCTGCATATTTTGATTTTAAACACTGTGTCCATTTTTGCGCAATTTATAGTAGGTAACATAGTGGGTTACCCTAATATTACTATTAAAAGAGTAAATTTCAACAAAAATTTATTAGAGTGTAGTTTACAAAATAAATTTGATAATTGTTTACACTCTACACCCTTCTATCGTTTACATAAGTGTACATTGTTTATGTAGTTATAAACAATGTATGTCGGCACAATGTATATTGTTCTACAATTTTTTAGGCAAACCCCTCACTTTATATTGGTCAACAACTTTGGTAGACACGCACTTATTATTTTTACAAGTATTTAAGTGTAGTTCAAGTTAAATTGTTGTTGTATTTTTTATGCGATGTTCATAAATTTACTTCATACATTTTAGAGGCTTGCCAATTGTTTCAAAAATGTTTGCACGTGATTCACTTTACAAGGATAATGGAGAAAACGTATACACAGAAAAATGTTGCAGTTACACGCAGAAAATAAATCAGTTATAAATCAACTAAGTAATTATTTAGATTCTAGCACTACGATTTAATTTTAATACCAATTATATATTATTAATTATAGTAGTAAAAAGTGTGCGTTAATAATATAAAATTAGAAATTGCAGCTAAACAATGATAATATTTGAAACAACAATCGGGCTTTCCAAGCAATTCAGACTGAAATAAAATGTTTAGAATTAATTCTGTAGCCGCAATTACTTTAAAACATAAAATTTGTACACCGTTCGTCATTTACAAGCTATTATAATTAAATGTATGCTATAATAACCAACATTTAAGAAACAATCTTATATCTAACATTGATCTTATTAAACGATGTTAATAATATATTAGAAGTATCTTTAAAAAGATTTTCAGTTATAGCATCCAAAATAAACAAAATAAAAACATACAAATAATTTAAATGTAAAAAATATTTTCCCTTAAAGTAAAATATAATTATGCAAATGTTAAATATGAAATATAAAACACAAATGGATTTTAATTTAAATAAAAATACAGAAATATAAAAAATACTAGAAATATAAAGTAAAAATAAATTATTTGAACGCTACAATGGAAAAATATTTAAATCTTTTCAGAAAATCTGAAATTTTTCAATAAGTTTGAGTATTTCCATAGTTTGAAATATATGTTTTTCTTATATATATTTAAGAGTGTATATTTATTAATTTTAACAATTAATTAATGCAAAATATTTGATTAAATATCATTCGGTAGAAACTCATAAATAAATTCGGTTGGATATACCAAATTTTGTCAATTCGGTTGGGTTTAGCATATCAATACTACTAATTCGGTAGATGTAAATAAAAATTTCAATATTCACATTTAAATTTGTTAGGAGCTGCAACCGTATTTTGTGACATGTGCCTACCTAAATTAGGTTGGCAACTAATTCGGTCATTACATCAAATTTATTTTTTTTTGTGTTCCTCAAAGAATTACCCGTAAAGACACAAATTTTCTATTTTATTGCAATATGATGACATCAATAAAATATCATTTTATTGATATTTATGTTGCAATTAAAAGCAACATAAAATGGGCAAATGTTGTCAATAACAGTGCAATATACAATTTGACGCTTCCTTGCAATCGATTTGACATTTGGAATAATATAATTTGTTGCAATTTAAGACACTTTGATACTACTTGTTAGTGTTTCCCGATAAGACAGCAAGTCGTTATTACCGTCGCTATATTCGAAATATCTCTTCCTGGATAGCGAAAGAAGCGCCCCGGTAGACCACCAACCAAGAGCGGGTCAGATATGCCTTGTAGTCGCACAAGTCACACCGTTAACCCACTTAATATTAGTCTGGTCATACGAATACCACTCAACTATGCCAATATGCTATTGGTCAGCAACCTTCCGTTGAAATTAGCCCTAGATTCGATAATGCCGCAAATAAAGAGTCCGCCTCAATGTTATTGAAATTCCCCTCTATGTCAAAGAGAAAGGCTTTCAATGGAGCCTACAATCTATCGCAGATTAGTCTTCGTTGAACTTACCTTGCTGTATGAATATTGTCCTGCAGATATCAGCTTGTGATCAATGGTTATCTTTAAGAAAGTTTTTATTATTGTTTTCAGTGTACTGATAGGCTTAAAGTCTAGGACTTCAATGATATCTTCCAAGATTTGGGAATGAAAATCCCTCTCGTATCCCACCTATATTAATGTAGCCAGTATAGATCCTCATCATGAGCAGAATTACCAAATCAGAGTCGTGCTGGAATTCCGATGGAATGATAGCCTACAATCATCTAGGTCATCTTAGGTATACTGACTATCACGAGAGACATCCCCAACGAACGTGGATTAGAATAGCTATCCTAAGCTCCCTATTATACAGTTTCAGTTGTAATTTGTAAGCAGCCCAATGATCATATCCACAAGATGGCCGATATCAAATACAGTCTAGGGCCAGGATAGAGGAACTGACCTAAGTGGGCCACTAAACGGTACCATGTACTAGGCTCATTTTTATTTCATAAAATATATGTAATCCAATCTGCTATCTTCAACAAAATTGTGCCCGAGGCAA